>CAUYQV010018684.1:0-13026 GCA_963574575.1 Galagoides demidoff
TATCCCCCTGGGTAGAGTGCCATGGCATCACAGCTCATAGCAACCTCCAACTCCTGGGCTCAAAGCGAGTCTCCTGCCTCCGCCTCCCAAGTAGCTGGGACCACAGGCGCCCGCCACAACGCCCGGCCATTTTTTTGGTTGCAGCCACCATTGTTGTTTGGCGGCCCGGGCTGGGGATTCGAACCCGCCATCTTAGGTGTACGTGGCTGGCGCCTTAGCCGATTGAGCCACAGGCGCCGAGCCTGTAGGACTGTTAATGACTCAATTTGGAGATTCCCCTAAATATCAGCAGAGACCTAGGCCAGAAGTAGCTGCCTAGTCCT
Organism: Galagoides demidoff; assembly: GCA_963574575.1. Lineage (NCBI taxonomy): Eukaryota > Metazoa > Chordata > Mammalia > Primates > Galagidae > Galagoides > Galagoides demidoff. The sequence goes on from CAUYQV010018684.1 coordinate 324, forward strand.
TTTCCCACATCATTAAAGCTCAAATTTCTATACCTGAAACTTCGAAAGATAAGGACACACAAATCACTTGTCAGATTAAAAAGATTAACTTTTTAATCTCCCTTTCTTATTTCCTTCCTTACCCCTCTCAGACTCACTGGACACAGGAAGGGGACATCTAAATTCTAATTCTGAGAGCTTTTTTTTGGTTGTAGTTGTCATTGTTTGGCAGACCCAGGCTGGATTCGAACCCACCAGCTCTGGTGTATGTGGCTGGCCACTTGAGCTACAGGCACCGATCCTGAGAGCCTTTTAGAAGTGCTTTCCAGTAAAATAAAAGAAGGATAATTTCCTAAGATATTTGGATTCTTGTTAATTTTTACACTGCTTGTTGTATTGCCTTAGATGAGTCAATTTTTTTATTAGGAAGTTGAAAGGAAAATAAGAGCTCAGTGAAGGAAACATTACTCAATGGTGGCTGTGGAACAAGACCTAGATGGATGCATAATAGTCCACATAGCTCCAATTGCTCCATTTCTGCTAAAATACAGATTGTGGCCAGGTGTGGCAGTTCACACCTGTAATCACAGCATTTTGGGAAGCTTAGTCAGGAGGATCACTGAGGCCAGAAGTTCAAGACCAACCTGGGCAATATAGCAAGACCCCATCTCTAAAAGAAAAAAAAATTATTTTTAAAAACTCAGCCAGTTATAGTAGTGCACATCTATAGTCCCAGCTACTTGGGAGGTTTTTTTTTTTTTTTAAGAGACAGAGTCTCACTTTGTCGCATGCAGTAGAATGCCATGGTGTCACAGCTCACAGTAACCTCCAGCTCTTGGGCTTAGGCAATTCTCTTGCCTCAACCTCCCAAGTAACCGGGACTACAGGTGCCTGCCACAACGCCTAGTTTTTTTGTTGCAGTTTGGCCAGGGCCAGGTTCGAACCCGCCACCCTCGATATATGGGGCTGGTGTCCTACTCACTGAGCCACAGGTGCCGCCCATACTTGGGAGGTTTTTAATAAGCTAGATAAGCTGTCCAAAGGCACATACCTAGTAAGAGGTAGAGCTAGAATTCAAACTCATCATCATTGCTTCTAACCACTGTGCTATACTGCCTGTCTTTTCAGGGGCTCAAGGTCTTGGCGTACTGCCACAGGGAGAGACTCAGGAGTGTATTTGATTTTGTTAGTTTGAGTTATATCTGAATTTTGTCCCACTGGGCCCTTCCAGGTTTCAGGCAGCCTTTATTCTCTATTTAGTTCCATATAAATAGCTTACTGTTAGAAGTCTCTACTTTGCTGGGTGTGGGTAGAATAATAAACGAAATTGCTCCTTCTGTGAGTGGCTGGAAGGGAATCTATTGGAAGACGTGGCACTTCACTGATGTCTTTGTCATCAGTGCCTCGAGGCCTAGGTCTCACAGATTACTGCCCAGAGATTCAAATAGGCCTCTGCTAAAAATAGGTGGGTGTCTCTTAGCCTTCTGGGCTGGGCCTCTTTCTCTCCATATCTATCTCACAGGAGAGAAGCTGCTTGAAGGCCAAGTGATCCAGCTTGAGGATGGAACCACTGCTTACATTCACCAAGTGACAGTACAAAAAGGTGAGGGCATCCTGATACATCCCTATCTTGAGGAGAGGAAGCTGGCAGCCCCCACTGAGGGACCCCTTTATGATAATGAGCTCCAGAGAAAAACAGGCATTGTTTTCATTACAGAATCTCTCTCCTTTGAGGATGGACAGCCTGTGCAACTGGAAGATGGCAGTGTGGCCTACATACACCGCACACCCAAAGGTGGGATCACAGTCATCATACTGGTGGGGCAGGATGGTAGACAGAATTGGCAGAGGTTGGGGGATGGGGTGGCACACTGTGAAAGTTATGGTATAGACATGGGAGCTGTTGTCCCTAGGGTATACATTTGCTCACCTGGATTAGCTGCCTTGTCCACCTTCTCTGGTGCAGCCTATAGGTGTACCTGTTTGTACCATCAGGAGGTGACTTTGGGGGTCAGTACCATGGGCCTTGATGGTGGCTTCGGCTCCAGTACAGCCACAGAATCTTAGAGCTTTAAATAGGACTCAGGGATGTCATTCAAGACTAGGAAAAAGAACTTAACTAATAATAAAGAATGAAGCTCCTAAGGTGTTAGGGAATAGTGATTTATTCCTTCTACAAGTTGTTTTTTGAGTGACTACTACATGCTAGACATTATGCTTGGTATGAAGTATATAAGAGAGAACAATGCTAGACACATTCCCTGCTCTCCTGGAATTTAGTGAGGGAAACAGAAGTGAAACAAGCTAGTCATTACAAATAGGGATCAGGCTTGGGGAGGGCTTTTGCGAACTGATGGGTAAGGCATGAGGTGGACTTAGCTAGGGGAAGGATGGCAGGAAGAGTTCAGTACTCCAGACAGAAGTAACAGGTATGTAGGTCAAGAGCTAGAGAGAGGAAGGAATGATCCATTCAAGGAGCTACTAGAGGCTAGAGCACTGGGAGTGAGGGCAGAATGGCCGAGAGAAAGGCAGTGCCAGTTTGCTCGGGGCTTGAGTTCCAGGCTAAGACCAGTGGGAAATGTTGGACATGTTAGCAATGTCTATTTAGGCAATTAGGTGACAATCACATTTGTGTCTTGCAAAGATCCCTCTGGATGCTATGCTGTGTGGAGGGAAGTAGAGGGGAAGGGGGCAACTGCTCAGCAGGCTCTTGTCTTCTAGACCAAGATGGGATGGTCCCCTGTGGGGTCTTCAAAGAGCTCATGAGTTCCCAGTCAGTGCCCCATAGGAGACTTCATCCTTAGGAAAGGCAGCCCCAGAAGGTGTAGTCACCAAGGTGCAGCTGGGCATCGTAGGACCTCTAGTCCCAGCTGCTCAGGAGGCTGAGGTGGGGAGGATCACTTGAGCTCAGGAGCTCAAGGCCAGCCTGAGCAATATAGAGAGACCTCTGTCTCTTGAACAGAGTGAATTGGGCCAGACACAGTGGCTCACACCTGTAATCCTACACTCTGGGAAGCCAAGGTGCATGGATCACCTTAGCTCAGGAGTTTGAGACCAGCTTGAGCAAGAGTGAGACCCTGTCTCTTCTAAAAATAGAAAACTAAATGGGCATTGTGTGGCTTGGTGCCTGTAGCTCAGCAGCTAGCCACGTACACCAGAGCTGGCAGGTTCGAATCCAACCCAGGCCTGCCAAACAATGACAGCTACAACCAAAAAATAGCTGGGCGTTGTGGTAGGCGCCTGTAGTCCAGCTACATGGGAGGCTGAGGCAAAAGCTTTGCTTAAGCCCAAAAGTTTGAGATTGCTATGAGCTGTGATGCCATGGCACTCTATCCAGGGTGACAGCTTGAGACTCTGTCTCAAAAATATATATATATAAAAAATAAATGGGCATTGTGTCAGGTACCTGTAGTCCCAGCTACTTGGGAGACTGAGGCAAGGGGATCGTTTGAGCCACACAGTTTGAGGTTGCTATGAGCTATGATCCCACAGCACTCTATCCAGGGCACAGGGTGAGACTCTGTCCCCAAAAATAAATCAATAAATAAATAAAATTAAAAAGTGAATCACCAGCTCAGCACCTATAGCTCAGCAGCTAGGGTGCCAGCCACATACACCAGAGCTAGTGGGTTCTAATCCAGACTGGGCCTGCCAAACAACAATGACAATTACAGTCAAAAAATAACTGGGCATTGTGGGAGGCACCTGTAGTCCCAGCTACTCGGGAGGCTGAGGCAAAAGAATAGCTTAAGCCCAAGAGTTGGAGGTTGCTGTGAGCTATGACACTACAGCACTCTACTGAGGATGACAAAGTGAGACTCTGTCTCAAAAAAAAAAAAAGCAAATCACCAAATGAGGGGCCAGGAGAAACTGATGCTCAAACCCTCTTTGATGTGAATACCTGTCACTAACATAAAGACAGTCCCAGCTTTATCTCTTCCCCTTGTGTAGCATCAAGGCTAACCAAATGTTCCCTATAGAGGGCTATGACCCCAGCACCCTGGAAGCTGTCCAGTTGGAAGATGGTTCCACTGCCTATATTCACCACCCTGTGGCTGTGCCGTCAGACAGCACCATTCTGGCTGTGCAGACAGAGGTGGGTTTGGAAGACCTGGCAGCAGAGGATGAGGAAGGCTTTAGTGCAGACACAGTGGTGGCCCTGGAACAATATGCCAGCAAGGTGAGCACACAGGGCCTGATGATCTCTTGTCGTTCTCTAGGTGGTGGGGCCTTACCTAACTGCCTCTTGTTCCTGTCAGAACTTTACCTTTCTAGAGGACAAGGACAGCCTGTGCTTGGGCTCTGCCTGGGCTGCTCCCTGTGCCCCACCTTAGCTCCCCTGACTCATCTCTCACACATCATTGTCCAGGGTGTGCACCACAGCCTGGGTCGGACCACTGACAATTGTTTATCCTCACCCTTGTTATGCTGAAGATAGGTGGCTACTATAAGAACCAGTGATATCACCTGGGCGTAATGGCTCATGCCTATAATCCCAGCACACTGGGATGCAAAGGTGGGAGGATCACTTGAGTTCAGGAGTTTGAGATCAGTCTGGGCAAGAGTCAGACCTCATCTCTACTAAAAATAGAAAAATTAGCCAGGCATTGTGGTATGTCCCTGTAGTCCCAGCTACTCAGGAGGCTGAGGCAAGAGGACTGATTGAGCCCAGGTGGCTGAGGTTGCTGTGAGCTAGGCTGACTCCATGGCACTATAGCCTAGGCAACAGAGTAAGACTCTGTCTCAAAAACCAAACCAAAACAACAACAACAAAAAGAAATAGTGACATCCTTATGGTGGGAATTAGGGTCAGCTTTACTTTGGCTTTAGTTCTACTACAGGCATGCTATCTCGAAAGCCCATGCCAGTGACTTTTTCTTTCTTTTTTTTTTTTTTAGACAGGCTCACTTTGTTGCCCAGGCTAGAGTGCCATGGTGTCAGCTTAACTCACAGCAACCTCAAACTCCTGGGTTCAAGTGATCCTCCTGCCTCAGCCTCCCAGGTAGCTAGGACTACAGGTGCTCACCACAACACCCAGCTAAGTTTTCTATTTTTAGTAGCAATGAGGTCCCACTCCAACTCAGGCTTGTTTCTAACTCCTCAGCTCAAGTAATCCTCCTACCTTGGCCTCCCAGAGTAGTAAGATTACCGGGCATGAGCCACTGCACCCGGCCTGCCAGTGACTTTAATTAGTTTTCTAGTCCACCAAGGTCAGATGTTCTTGTATTTATTTCATCTCTGTGACCCATTTAGTCACTGGGAAAATAACCTCAGTAGGCAAGGACAAGGGCATGTGCAGCAGAACAGCTGGGGATCTTGGAATGCAAGGCCCACAGAATAGTTCAGCTGAAAAGAAGGTTCCTGGCTCTCTAAGCATTAGTCAGTCCAACCTCTCTCTGTTGGAACTGTGAAATTACCAGTGAGGGACAGAGCTCAGAGGTCTGTGAGCTTTCCAAATCAGGGCTCTCCCTCCCTGGGCTAGACTGCAGAGCCTCAGGATGGTTGTGGTAGAGCTCCCTAGAGTACCAGTTTTACCCAAAAATTACGGGGAAGTTTTTTTATACTGAAACTAGTGTGGCTGTATGGTAAGGGAAAAGAGGAAATCCTTGTGTTTGTCCAAATGAAGCATAAAACTTTACAGGAGGCCACTTGGGGCTATGCCCACTCCTACTCCTATTCCTGGAGATGTATTTTAGAAACCAAATTTGAGACTTGCCACTGATGGAAAGAGAACTAGGTTTTATTTAAATCATGAGCCCTGAGATCTGTGCTGGCTCTGCACAGTTCAACCTTGGGTGAGTCCCTCCCTCCCAGGCCTCAGCTGCTCCTCTCTAATATGAGAACAGACTGGATGATCTCAGAGGTCGCTTCCAGCCCTGATGTTCCTTGATTCTCTCAATTACCCCTGGAGCTAGTGAGACATGGGAGTGAAATCCAAGCACCTGCATGGGTTAGCCTACCAAGCAGACTTGATCACCTATGACCCTCCTCAGTACCCACCAGCCACTTAGGTGTCCATGAGATTTTGTCAGTTCCTTGACCCCCTGACCTGGCACCTGAGTAGACAGACTTGCCATGAGTTTGGCCTCATCTCTTTATCCGCCACTCACTACAACTTCTGGAGTTCAGTTTCAAGAGCTCCTAGAAAGACCAATGTGATCCTGAAGCATTCCAGAAAAAACAACTAAGGGACAGGCCCACAGGATCCTTCCCAGGAAAGCAGAAGAGCAGTGAGTGCTTTCTGTGACCAGGGGCTGGTGTAAGACAGGTGGCTTTGGCAATGTCCCAGGAGATGAGATGGGAGGAGCTGTCAGCTAAGTACTGTCCTTTTTTTTTTTTTTCAAACAACCAGACACATGAAAAGTCTTTTTTTTTTTTTTTGAGATAGAGCCTCAAGCTATCCCCTTGGGTGGAGTGCCATGGCATCACAGCTCACAGCAACCTCCCTGGGCTCCCAAGTAGCTGGGACTACAGGCGCCCGCCACAACGCCTGGCTATTTTTTGGTTGCAGCCATCATTGTTGTTTTGGCGGGCCTGCATTGGATTCAAACCCACCACCTTAAGTATATGTGGCTGGCGCCTTAGCCACTTGAGCCACAGGCGCAGAGCCGAAAAGTCTTTATTAATCCTCTTGTGAAAAATGTATACAATGGCTGCAGATAACATCACTGTAGAGTCTTTACTCCTTCGCCTTTTTGCCAGCACCAACATTAGTCTTTGCAATCTCCTTTCTTCATTCTGCTCTTGTATTTCTTTCACTCCTTTCTTGATGTCTTTTACTTCTCATACAGGCCATGCCTTGCAAGTCTATGTTTGGGTTCATTTTTCTTTGCATAATCCAAAGAATCGTAAATCATGCCAAAGCCTGTTGTCTTCCCACCACCAAAGTGAGTTATGAATCCAAATACGAAGATGACATTGGGTGTGGTCTTGTACATTTTGGCTAGTTTTTCTCTAATTCTGTCTTTGGTACTGTTGCCTTTCCAGGGTGAAGCACATCATTGACCATTTGTTTCCTCTGAAGTAGTCAGTTGGTTATGAACTTCCTGGTCTGGATAGTTACTGTGTTGTTCATGATGGCAGGCGATCCTTTGGTAGCCAAGGAGCAAGAGCTGAGTGCTGTCCTTTTTAGAGACAGTCTCACTATGTTGCCCCTTGTAGAGTGCCATGCGTCACAGCTCACAGCAACCTCAAATTCTTGGGCTTAAGCTATTCTCTTGCCTCATCCTCCCAAGTAGCTGGGACTATAGGTGCCTGCTACAACACCTGGCTATTTTTTTGTTGCGGTTGTCATTGTTTTTAGCAAGCCCAGGCTGGGTTCAAACCCACCAGCCCTGGTGTATGTGGCTGGTGCCCTAACCACTGAGCTATGGGCACCAAGCCAGAGTGCTGTCCTTAGAACAGACTTCTAGTGGGGACTGTAGCCCCTTACCTGGGTGCTTCTCATTGTGCCCACTTCACCCTGGCCCTTGTGCCCTGCCAGATGAGCTTATCCCCACAGCAAGTCCCTTTATTAGTGCCCCTCCTGTCAGAGGATGAAGGGATCAAGAGTTGCAGCCTCCTAGGTGTGTATGGTTAAAAGGAGGGTTTCTGGCACTCAGCCCAACTCAAGCATGGCCTTTCAGACAAACTCTTTCCCCGTCCTACCTAGCTGTCTAGAAAATATCTTTTCTTCCATAGTTGCCATAGTCCCTATGAACTTTGGTCTTCCCTCTGACCATCAGAAATGGGTGGTGATGCCACATGAAGTCTTGTTCTTTCTGAAGCCTGGCCCACATCTATCTTCTATCTCCTATCTACCTATGTTCTTCTGCTACAGAGGCCCCTGGAGGCTTAACCTTTTAAGGTTTATCAAGTCATAAGTTGGCAGCTGGGTCCTGCATCTCATCCCTCCCCTCTCATCACTGGGGAGAATACATATAGGGACCCCAACATTATTTTCCCAGGTTCTGCATGACCAGACTCCCCATAATGGCAAGGGGCAACAAGTTGGAGACAGAGCATTTCGCTGTGGCTACAAGGGTTGTGGGCGTCTCTATACCACTGCTCATCATTTAAAGGTAAGGTTGTTGGCAGACAGCTTTCAGCTCTGCCATTTTCCCTTCCAGACCATAATTCTGCCTTTCTACTTTGAGAACTGGTCTCTGCCCTCAATTTGCTGTAGGGAGGAGATGAGTGAACAGAAATCTCACATGTGACGGGTATAGGAGGGAAGAGGATCAGGGCTCTAAAGAAAACCAGAGACAATAGGTGATAGCGTTGTTTCTCTGAATTGTATGATTGCTTGTCCTCACAGGTGCATGAACGAGCTCACACAGGTGACCGTCCATACAGGTGTGACTTCCCCAGCTGTGGAAAGGCCTTTGCCACAGGTAACTTACCTGAATGTAGACCAAAGATAAACTACTTTCAGTTGAGGGCAAAGGGTTCTAGATCGACTGTGGGATCTCCCTGAAAGAAACCCAACACCAGGCTGCCTTCCTGGAGGAATTATCATCAGAGTGCTCTCTCTGGAGGAAATCCTGCTGCAGAAATGAAAGATAGCATGGTCCAGGCCAACAGAAGGAGCACAGAGGACTGGTGGAGAGACGCTGCCTCTTGTGTTAGCTCTGACACCAACCTACAATGGGCTATTGCATCTCTCTGGGCTTGTTTTCCCCTCTGTAAAATAAGGACCTTCATCCACCAGTTCTTTGTTTCCTCTCATGCTCATGTTCTGGAATGGCTCCAGCTGCCCCTAAAGAGGGAAGAAGGGCAAACTGGGCTTTTTCTTGGCGGGATAGAGACAGAGATAGACTTTGTGAGCCAAAAGAGCTCTGGAGCCTCACAGAGCACACCTTAAGATGGAGAGGCCACTACATGAGGTGAACAGTGGAGGACAAGGCCCACTGAATACTCTTCTAACCCCTTTCTGCAACGTGCATGCAGGCTATGGGCTGAAGAGCCACGTCCGCACCCACACTGGTGAGAAGCCGTACAAATGCACAGAGGAGCTGTGCAGCAAGGCCTTCAAGACTTCAGGAGACCTGCAGAAGCACGTCCGTACCCACACCGGTATGCTGGGCCCTGTCCACCCTCGCCCCATTCCCTGGGCAAACAGGATTCAACTCACTTTTCAGACTTACATCTGGAGCCCAGTGCCATCCAGCATGGCCACCCTTCCCAAGCCACCCCTCACACACCTCACATTTGCACAGGTGAACGCCCGTTCCGGTGCCCCTTTGAGGGCTGTGGCCGCTCCTTCACCACATCTAATATCCGCAAGGTACACGTGCGCACCCACACAGGCGAGCGGCCCTACACCTGTCCGGAGCCCCACTGTGGCCGTGGCTTTACCAGTGCCACCAACTACAAGAATCACGTTCGCATCCACACAGGTGGGCCAGTTGGCATGCGAGGACCATCCCTTGATGCCCCAGCCCCTCTATAGGCTTCTGATCTAAGATACATTCTCAGCTCCCAGCCCAGAGTTCTTTTCTGTCAATCAATTCCAGGCTGGTCTGGGGGTGGACTATCCCTAGAATCACCATTTCACTTGCAGTGAGCTTTTCCTCCATTTCCAGTTAGGTGTAATCTGACAGTTTGCTAGCCCTCTCTGGGGTCCCTCAGCTCATTACCATCTTTCTGTACTCACCCTGAATCCTTCCACTCCAGCTAAGCTCTGGAGCAGAGGCCAGGGACAGTGATAATGGGGAAGAAACAGAATGAAATGCTACCTCCAGCTCCTCACCTCATTCCCTGCCCACTTGACTCCTTTGTATCCTCACCCTTCCTAGTGCTATGTCCCTCATCAGCCTTCTATGTTCTCTTAACTGTACATGTCCCCTCTCTTTCATCACACCTGATACCTCATGATCCCTGTCTCCAGCCTCTTCTATTCTCCACTCTCAATGCTCTGCTCCTCAGCCTTGCAAGCCCCCAGTGCCCACACCAACCACTTCACTAGCCCCAGCCTTGCCCCATTTCCCTTTTCTCTCCACTTTGTCTCTGGGATCGGTGGTTCCACACCTGTGTGCTGTGTTCCACTAGCCATCTCCCCCAACTCTGTCCATTCAGAGTCTCAGGTTATAGTGCCCCTGCTGCCTTCTGGCTCACCCTTTACCAGCCCTGTCAACCACCCCTGTCCCCTTAGTTTCCCCCTTGCCAGCCCCAGTTCCCACCCCCTCACAGCCCAGTGTCCCTAGGGGAGAAGCCATACGTTTGCACGGTGCCAGGCTGTGGGAAGCGCTTCACCGAATACTCAAGCCTATACAAGCACCACGTGGTGCACACGCACTGCAAGCCCTATACCTGCAGCACCTGTGGCAAGACTTACCGGCAGACCTCCACCTTGGCCATGCACAAGCGCAGCGCCCACGGCGAGCTGGAGGCCACAGAGGAGAGCGAGCAAGCCCTCTATGAGCAGCAGCAGCTTGAGGGTGAGGGAAGTGGATGGGGCTAAGTGTGGGGACAAACCAGGCCTCCCTTTGGCATCCAGTGGCAGGTGTCAGCCTGGGCTCTCCTCTCCCAGCTGCCTCTGCCGCCGAGGAGAGCCCGCCACCCAAACAACCCCGCATTGCTTACCTTTCGGAGGTGAAGAAAGAGGGTGATGACATCCCAGCCCAAGTGGCCATGGTGACCGAGGAGGATGGGTCCCCCCAGGTGGCTCTGATCACTCAGGATGGTGCCCAGCAGGTACAGGCCCTGGAGGGCAGGGGTGGGGCTGGCCACTCTAACTGACACCCTCTCTACTCTTGAGAGCTCTGAGGGACCCTGAAGTTCCGACAGCCCCACCTCCATCCAGCTTCTTGTTATAGCTTTATGGACCTCAGAGAGTTAAGCCTAAGGGGACCACATTTTTAAGTACAGCCCCTCCTTCTCTTCATGATTTTTGCTCAGGGGACTTCTAGGGCGCAGTAGTTTCTCTCTTTACTTGGGGGCTTATATGTCCTGATCATCTGATTAGATACTTGGATGTCATTCTCAGGAGAGACATGCCAGTATAGGAGCTAGAGCATGGAGTGGGATTTAGCAGCCTTAGCACCAGTGTTCTGGCCAGCTGTATAACTTGACTCATCAGCAGCCTCACTGTGAAATGAACCTGTGCCTTCTAGAGTTGTGTTGAGGATGACATTAGGTGCAGACCCAGAATGGCATACAACAGGGCCAATTATAGTAAAAGTAGTCTGCAGAATTCTTCTAGCGTAGCCAGTCTTAGCAACCTTGGACCCTCTTTTTGCTTGTTTCCCTACCCCTTCCACTCTTAGGATACTTCTGACTTACCAGTAAGCCAACCATGTGCAGGAAAGCAGACACATCCTCCTTAGGGGCTACAGCCCTCCACTGACATTCCCAGCTCTTCTTCTCCCCTTCTGTTTGTAGGTGAGCCTCTCCCCAGAAGACCTGCAAGCCCTGGGGAGTGCCATCAGTATGGTGACTCAGCATAGCAGCACCACCCTCACCATCCCCAATCATGATGATGACCTGGCTACATCTGGCACACATACGGTCACCATGGTCAGCGCTGATGGCACCCAGACGCAGCCCGTATGACTAGGCGGTTTGCTTGGGGTTTCTTGTTCTCTTGTCATTCCTTTTCAGAGGGTGGTCACTAAAGTGCAGGTTAAACTAGTCAAGCCTTCTTATAAGGACAAATTTCCCCCACAAAAAGAGGATATTCAGCACATCCTCTCTGGACCGTTACCACATTTCCCGAAAATAAGACACTGTCTTATATTTATTTTTTTCTCAAGAAGACACACCGGGGCTTATTTTCAGGGGATTTTCTTTTTCTTTTTCTTTTTTTTTTTTTTGCAGTTTTTTTTTGGTTGGGCGCTGGGTTTGAAGCCACCACCTCTGGCATATGGGGCTGGTGCCCTACTCTTTTGAGCCACAGGAGCCACCCAGGATATCTTATTTTTATTAAGTATAATACAACAATCTACATTTATTCAAATACAATTAAGCCATTTTCTTCTGGAACCTGACAGGGGGAGCTGACCTTGTTGGTGGGGTTGGCGCTAGTGATGCGTGAACTTCTTTCCCCTAGCCATTCACATGTGCACAATAGGATGCCTGCTACCGCAATTACCACATGCCCACCCATGTAAGTGCAAATGGCTCAGAGAAAGGAGCTATGGCAGATAAAAGGTATTCCAGTCTTTGTTTTGGCTCTGCGCTGAAATGCATGGCATGCATACGCTGCATAGCCACGCCCATCACTAGGTCTTACTATAGGGGTAGGGCTTATAATTAATAAATGCATAGAAATCCTGCTAGGGTTTATTTTTTGGGTAGGTCTTATTTTCAGGGAAACATGGTATTAAAAGCACTTGACTGGGAGTTAAGAGACACTTTCTAAATCTCAGTCTACCCCTAATTTGCTTTGTGATCTTAAGCAAGTCACTTTTCCCTGGATTTGGAAAAATGAGAGGATTTAATTATCTCTGGAGTTTTTTTAATAGCTCTGACTTTCTGTTATTAAAAATCCCTAAATTAGGCTCGGCACCTGTGACTCAATCAGCTAAGGCGCCAGCCACGTACACCTAAGGTGGCGGGTTCGAATCCCCCAGCCTGGGCCCACCAAACAATGATGGCTGTAACCAAAAAATGGCCGGGCGTTGTGGTGGGCGCCTGTGGTCCCAGCTACTTGGGAGGCGGAGGCAGGAGACTCGCTTGAGCCCAGGAGTTGGAGGTTGCTATGAGCTGTGATGCCATGGCACTCTACCCAGGGGGACAGCTTGAG
>CAUYQV010018687.1:0-17315 GCA_963574575.1 Galagoides demidoff
CACAATAATTAAGTAAATGAGGTGAGGGAGATATTAACTAGTGTGATGTAAGTATTCCAAATTGTATATGAAATCAGTACAGTGTACCCCACAAATGCATTAATGTATACATGATCTATGTGTTTATGACTTAATAAAAAAAAAGCAAAAGAAAACCCACCTTTCTGGATGTGAAAAAAAGAAAGAAAATCTTGTGAGGACAATACTCCAAAAGGATAGATGATTAATAGCAGAAACAATAGCCAACACCATAAATATTTTAGCTTGTTCAACTCACATAATTCTCATTGCAAAATTAAAGTTAGCAACCTTTCCACTCAAAATCACTGTGCCCAGACCAGCTGCAGAGTATTCAATGGAAACTTTAAACAAGTAGGATCAAGATTCTGACACATTTCTTTGAAGAAGTGTAACAGGAGATGAAACAGCTTTACCAGTATGATCCTGAAGTCAAAGAAAAATCAAAGCGATAGCTACTGAGAGGTAGAAGTTGTCCAGTCAAAGCAAAAGCAGACTGGCCATGAGAAAAGGTCATGGTAACAGCACTGTGAGCTGCTTAAGGTGTTTTGCTTGACATTCTGGAGGGCCGAACAAAGCATGAGGATATCCGCTTATTATCATAGTGTTTTGAGAAAGTTAGCCAAAAGCTTTAGCAGATACTTACCAAGGAATTCTCTTGTTCATGCCTCTCATTGAACAAAGACAATTTTATGAGAGTTTCCATGGGAAATCACAAAGCATATATCTTACAGTTTGGATTTATCTCCTTCTGACTTTTTCTGTTTTCTGACTTGAAAACATCTTTAAAAGGTATCCATTTTTAAAGTTAATAATATAAAAAAGATTTGATTAACATAGTTAAATGCCAGACCCTCAGTTCTTTGGGGATGGACTAAATAGTGGGCACCATCACTTAAAAGAAATGTCTTGATGGAGCTTATGTTGGAAAGTAAAGTTTATATTTTTACATTTATCTTTTACTTCCAGTTTCCACAAACTTTTAAAAAACCTTATTAAACATGATAAATGTACAACTATTATCAATATAATGTATACATATTCATGTGCAACTAACAAGTATACACTGTATACGGTACAGATGGAGATGAACCACACAAGAAAGGAGGGTGATTACCTGATAGCCTCCTGTTGTTAACTCCTTCAGCTTTGTCTCACCTTTTGAGTCAAGATTACATTTATTTTTAAATCATAACTGTGTACATTAATGCATTTATGAGGTACAATGTGCTGATTTGATATACAATGTGGAATGCTTACACCAAACTGATTAACATAACCATCACCTTGCTTACTCATTTGTTTTGGTAAGACATTTATACTCTATTCTTAATAGTTTTGAAATCTACCATTGCATTGTGCTCATTAGGTGAAATACCCTTCCTCCTCCTGGCCTGCCCATTCCCCTCTCCTCTCTCTCCTCTTCCCTTCTTCTTTCTACACTATAGTTATGTTTTATCATTAGTATGAATGTGTAGGTGATTATATATTGATTTCACAGTAGTATTGAGTACATTGGATATTTTTTCTTCCATTCTTGAGAAACTTTAATAAGAAAAATATGTTCCACCTCCATCCAGATAAACACAAAAGATGTAAATTCTCCATATTTTTTTTACGGTTGCATAGTATTCTATGGTGTACATATAGCACAATTTGTTAATCTATTCATGGATTGATGGGCACTTGAGCTGCTTCCATGACTTGGCAATTATGAATTGGGCTGCAATTAACATTCTGGGGCAAATTTCTTTGTTGTAAAATAATTTTTCATCATATGGGTATATACCTACTAGAGGAATTGCAGGATTGAATGATAGGTCTATTTTTGTGCCTTCAGTATTCTTCAAACTTCTTTCCAAAAAGGCCTTATTAGCTTGCATTCCCACCAGTAATGTAGAAATGTTCCCTTCTTTCCACTTCCACGCCCATATCTTTAGTTTTGGGATTTTGTGATTTGGGCTAATCTTATTGGAGTTAGATGCTATCTCAAAGTTTTGATTTGTATTTCTCTGATGATTAAAGATGATGAACATTTTTTCATGTGTTTTTAGACCATGCGCCTATCTTCTTCAGAGAAGCTTCTGTTCACATGTTTTGTGCACAAAGAAATGGGGATGTTTGTTCTTTTCTTATTGATTAGTTTGAGTTCTCTGTAGATTCTGGTTACTAGACCTTTGTCGGAATCATAACCTGCAAAAATCTTCTCCCATTCTGAAGGCTGTCTGTTTGCTTTACTCATTGTGCTCTTGGCTGTGCAGAAACTTTTCAATTTGATCAGATCCCAGTAATATATTTTTGGTGTTGCTTCAATTGCAAGGGGGGAGGGTCTTCCTCATAAAATATTTTCCCAGGCTGATTTTTTCAAGCATTTTCCATACACTCTCTTCTAGTATTTTTATAGTTTCCTGTTTTAAATTTAAATCTTTTGTCTAGTGAGAATTAATTCTTGTTAATGGTGAAAGATGAGAATCCAGTTTCAGCCTTCTACAGGTCACCAGCCAGTTCATCCAGCACCATTTGTTAAGTAGAAAATCTTTTCCCCGATGAATGTTTTTATAGGCTTATCAAAGTTAAAATGATAAGTGTCTGGGTTCATCTCTTTGTTGTCCGTTCTGTTCCATAAATGTACCGCTCTGTTTTTGTGCCAGTACCATGCTGTTTGATCACTATAGATTTATAGTACAGCCTGAGGTCTGATAATGTGATACCTCCTGGTTTGTTTTTATTTTTAAGTAATATATTGGCTATTCAAAGTTTTTTTCTGATTCCATATAAAATGAAGCACTATTTTTTTTAAGCTCTTTAAAGTGTGACAATGATGCTTTAATAGGGATTGCATTAAATCTGTAGATTGCTTTGGGTAGTATGGACATTTTAACAATGTTGATTCTTCCCAGCCATGAGCATGGTATGTTTTTCCATTTCTTAACTTCTTCAATTATTCCCTTTCTCAGAGTTTTATGGTTCTTTCTACAGAGATCTTTCACATTTTTTGTTCAGTAAATTCCCAGATATTTCATCTTCTTTGGCACTACTGTAAAAGGAATAGTCTTTGACTATACTTTCAGCTTGACTATTGTTGGTATATATAACAGCTACTGATCTGTAAGTATTAATGTTTGTATCCTGAGATGCTGCTGTATTCCTTGATCACTTTTAAGAGTTTTGTAGTTGACTCCCTGGGATTTTCCAGGTATAGGACCATACCATCTGTGAAGAGTTAGAGTTTGATCTTCTCTGACCATATTTAAATACCATCACAATGGGGATCAGGGTTTTAATATATGAATTTGATAGGGGACATATTTTTGTTCATAGTACATACACACATATGCAGATATGTAGGTACACATATAGTAATTTGAATCATGTGATAAAAATTGTTCTTTTTTACTTAAATAATTTTAACTTGAGTAATTTTCATTGTGTAAACAATGCATTACTAACCAGAGCATTAAGTGAAATCTGAAACAATTAAAATCACTAAAGTAATGTTACCCATATAGTTTTATTTATTAATATTCTACTCCAATTCTTTTTCATATTAAAATCTATTTTTCATCATTGTAATTATAGTGCATAAAGTATTTTAAACCCATGTTTAAAAACTTGACATTGGTGCATTTGCCTTATGATTTTAATGATTTGTAATATAAATTGCAAGTAGGCAGAGTATATTTTTATTTATTCCTGGTGATAACTGACTTTTTCCCTTACTTATGACTTGGAATTTGATTATAAGATTCATTACTTACTAGGAGAAGTAGTATGAAAATACTCATATACTCCCACAAGCATTCTCTTACTTACTAGTTATATGACTATAAGTTTAGAACTTAATTATGCTTCATTTTTCTCATTTATAAAGTATGTCTAAATAATACACCTATCTTTTTCTCATGACAAATTTTAAGTCCTTATCCCTTTCTCCAGTATAAAGTACATGCTCAGTAAATGATTATTGATTAAATAAAACTATTAACATATGCATATTTATAATGTTTAACTATTTAAAATTTCAGATATGAGGTTAAATCAACACCAGATTATTGGAGACCTGTAAACTTAACTATCAACCAAAAGATATTGCATTACTTTTTGAAAAAAAAAATCCAATCTATGGCAGTTGTTTTTCTTTTTTTGATAGTACTATAGTAACAGATGAATAGCCTGGGCATGGATGACTCAACTTTCCCCATTAATGAGAAACTTCCATTGATTCAGTTGATTGCTGACAGCTATTTTCTGAATATTTATAGAAGGCAGTGAAAGGATGACCTACAGAAAATACCGTTTGTGAGAAGATGTCATTTAATGCAGTAGACCATGAAGAGTTTACTACACTTATCAAAATAATAATAATAATAACAGTCCCAGGGCTTTATCTTTGCTGATGATGAAAAAGAAAGTCTCTATGCCTAAAACACTGACATGCCAGACAGATGGATGTCCTATTTCAAAGTTCTTTTGCACAAGCCATGAAGAACAGCATTAGCTGACCCTCAGGGTGTGATTGACTTTGCTATACAGAGCGGCAAGAGTGACCTCAATTCCACATCCATAAGTGAGATTTATGACATGATTGGAAAAGGCAAAAAGCAAAAAATACATCAAATGCTAACAGAATCCTTAATGAAAATATCATAAGGACACAGCATGTCCCATCCATGTACACATGTATGTATATGGATGCATTTGATTGTTGCTTTCACAGAAGAATAAACCTTTGGTGTATGACTATTCCTGATTCACAAGTGACCAAAAATTATGAGAAAAAATATATTTTAAAATCATAGCTTTATTCCCCACCCCTTTTTTTGATACTTCTAATGATCCTGAAAAATTCCCCTAATGTTTCTCTCATTGAGAAGAAAGCCTGAGTAGGTTGGATTCATGCATAATCATTTTATGTTTGAACAAAATTTTATGTTCCTCTGCAACCATCCAAGAGATACTGGGATTTCTTCCAGGGATATCCTAGCCTTCATTAATTTTAAGGACACCTTAAACTATGTAGATCATAGCTACTTAAGAAGAATTCTTATACCATAAGGACAAATAAATTTTCTATTGGATATTCAGGCACTTGATTCTGTTCCAAAAATCACAGGGTATGGTTTCTGAAATTCTGAGAACTGATACCAAATTGAACACATTCTACAATGTAGTGATCTAGCTTAGGAATAGTTTATATAAAAATATTTAAGTATATTATTTATCACTTTTTTCCCTGCTGGAGTTGAAATAATAAAATAAGACTTGAATAATACCATTTCCAGCTTAAAGAAAATCAGAAATAAAAGTAGAAATTGGGGTTAGAATCATATCTGGCATAGTTTTAAAACTCTAGTCTTATATTCAGAGAACTTGAGAAAACAATAAGGGAAATTTATTTCACATGGAGATTTTGGGTGCATGGAATGTTAAATTTTAATGCAGCATGGGAATCACGAGTCCCACCACATTGAAAGACCATCTTTTCTATCTCCTATATTGTTTTGTTCTATGATCATTTATCCAACCTTTGCCTTGCTATATCCTAGGCAGTCCCATGATTGGAAAGGTTGTTAGGTAGGGAAGAGGGTAAATAGGTGGCAAAGCAGGTAGAGGAAGTGACTGAAGGTGAAGAGTGGAAATCAATCAGAATGAAGACAAGAAAGCAATAGATTAGATATTTGTGGTGAGAAACTTTTCTCTGGTCAAGCACGGTAGCGAATGCCTAATGATCTTTACTGACCTGGAGCTCATCATCATCTAATTAGCATTACTGTTTTGACCCCTGCAGGGTTTTTTTGTGAAGGATTCTGGGAAAACACATGGTAGAAAGGAAATTGTTATATATCCCCAATGTGTTATGTAACCTGTTATACAAGCATAATATCCACCTGTCAACCAACAAACGGCAGGAAATAGCAACCAATCCCACCCAGGAAAGATGCTGAACAAACTAGTGAGCATACAAAAGAATTTGGGGCCTTCTGCACTTGTGGAGAGCAGCGTGTCTCTCCCTCTGAGATGTACTTCGGCTTTGCTGCATGTGTGAGATTGCTTTGTATTTGTGGTCATTCCATGACTGGCTTGACTTGGTGCTGGTACTCATTCCTGACACTGGGTACTGAGGACCAGAGAACACCCAAATGGATCTCACAGGTCTGGTTGCTGGAATTGCTTATGTGAAGACAAAAAAAAAAAAAAAAGAAATCTCTGAAATGCTCACTAATTGTTCCTAGATTTATCTCTGAATAAGAGAGAATATTTGTCCCTCTTTTTCACGGGAGGCCTTTTATACAGATATTTTAGGAAAACTACTATGCTTTTTTTCTGGAATATTTTCTTGCTCAGGCTAAGCAAAATTACATACACAAGCTTTGTAGTCCAGCTGAGATAAAATTGCTCCTTGTCCCTTCCTATTTGTGTGATCTTATTGAACGTTTCCAAATCTTAGTCTCTGTTTCTATAAAATTATTACAAAGGGACTGACCTTATTCATCTCTAAGAATTAAACAACAAGGCATTCAACAGCTTTTAGCTACTATTTTTATTTTCTTCAACCATTCCTGTATGATGTAAATCCTGCGAGCTAAAATGGAGCCAGATAAGTTTGATTTGAATTCTTTTTTTGATATTCTTTTTTAAAAGGTTAAGTGTTTAATTTTTGTAAATTTCTGGAAGTGGAGGTTGACTGAGTGAGAGTGTGTGTGTGTGTGTGTGTGTGTATGGTGCAGTTATGTTTCTCTGGCAACTCAGGCTCTGGCATTTTGTCTCTATCAATGTTTTACTTTCTGTTTTGTGGTTTTTGTCACTTCCTTTATTGCTCCTGGAGTTAATTTAAACAAGAAATTCTCTCTGTCTTTGCTTGCGTGAATTCACACACACACACACACACACACACACACACACACACACACACCTATTTCAAATCTCTGAACATGCAGCAACTTTAATAAAGGGTTGGGAAATTAGAAGGACTTTACTTTGTAACACATGAAAACTTAAAATTGACTATCATTTTATTCTAAAAGATTTTTTTTTCATTCAGCTCTTTTTCTCTTGCTCTTAGGAGCAAAGTCACCAAAATTCCTGGAGATATTTTTTTCCTCATTAGAATGATCTGAATCTGATTTATGAGTCGTAATTGCTTAGAATCTAAGAATACTAGTGATAGGTTTGTTTGTAATTGATAAATTCCTTTTGAGGGGGAATCCTATTCCTTTTAAAGGTTTGATCACAAAATAATAGTCCTACTGAGAGCTTTCTGCATTGCCAATTTGAGAAGGCAATGTAGCTATTTATGGAAGATCTTTAAACAAGAGCAGTTTTTATGACTTTGAAATCACTTGCAGATGTTATTCAGTACCTTTGCAATTGCCAGAAGATCAAAACTAAGACAGGGCACTTGTTACAGCCATCTGTTTAATGTTTTATTGAGAAACTTCATCATTTCAGTTTTTTCATGATTATTTTTGTGAGTCCAAATTCCAGCAAAGGGGAATGTTTAACACCGTTGTCTTCCTCATAAGCACTTAAGTATTTGCTTCTTGGGTACTTGGTATAATGTTTGTCACATAGTGGAGTTTCAATCAATGTTCCTTAAATGAATGGAAGAACATAATTTTAAAGATGTGTTAGAGAATAAAAATGGCAAAAGTTACCTTTAACTTATTTTTAGATAAGGAAGCCAGGACCTTAATATTTACATGAGGTGCCAAGCTTTCAAAAACTAAAACCATGGTTTAGTTAAGGAATATTTTGGGTATGGGTTGAGATTTCTTTCTACTACTCATATTAGAATAATAACTATTGATGAAGAACAGTACTGGAGTAATGCTATCATTTTGATAAATGTAGATAGAATTTTTACAAGCCCTTTCTGTTAGATTTCAACACAAAACTGCTTCTCCCCCCGTCAAAGCTCAACAGCATATTTGTGTAAAGGTCTGAGGGAGTGAATGCTGGAGCAAGGCTGTCTGAGCTCAAACCTCAGCCCTGTTCCTCCTAAGTCATTTATTTCCGGGCAAACGGCATGCCTCCCATTTCTTCAGCACCTTGCTTATAAAATACAGGTTATAATGCACCCGCCCTCTCATGTTATTTAATATTTCTAAAGCTCTTAAACAGCGCCCTTTCTTTCCCATTCCTTTTACCTTCCCTCCCTCCCTATCTTTTTCTTCTGAACTTTCTCTACGTCTCTCTTTCCACATTTTCTCTTTTTCTTTCTTTCTTTTTTAGTGTGGTGGCCCCTCAATCGTTGCTTTTTTCTATAATAATTTTCTAATCTACTTTATATTAGATTGAAACAGGCAATTGGTTCTAATAATTTTTATTTTTCACCTGCAAAGAGGCCTTCAGAAAGAAAATATGATAAATCTCAATAAGCAGGGAAACATAGTGAAAGTCATGCCCAGTCGATGTTTAAACTATTATTTAGGTTATCCTTTATTTTCTACATGGAACTCTTTTTTAAAAAATTCCATGCTGACTAGCATTGTGGTAGCTATACACTGTTATCCACATTACTTTGTTTTATTTCTTTTAAGATATCTTTTTTCACATTTCAACAACTCTGACACTGGGATACATTTTATAAATCTATAGAGCTCATCAGACATATATATCATTGAGTAGTTCTCATTGTTCATGTGTGCATGAATTTTGTCATAGTTGTTGATACTGTTCTCTGGGCACTGGAGTTATGTGTATTGCCAATACTACACACTTTAACTATGATTTTAAATATCTAAAATATATTAATTTGTGATGTGGTAATAAAATTTAAAGTTATAGAGAAAGGCAAGATACAGAGCTGTGTGACCTAATTTTGATATTAATGACACAGAAAAAGCCTTTGATAATATCCACCATCCTTTCATAATCAGAACACTTAAGAAAATAGGCATAGAAGGGACGTTTCTTTCTTTCTTTCTTTTTTTTTTTTTTTTTTTGCAGTTTTTGGCCAGAGCTGGGTTTGAACCTGCCACTGCCAGCATGTGGGGCCAGTGCCCTACCCCTTGAGTTACAGGCACTGCCCAGAAAGGACATTTCTTAAACTGATAGAAGCCATCTACAGCAAACCCAGAGCCATAATCATTGAATGGAGTTAAATTGAAATCATCTGCACTCAGATCAGGAGCCAGGCAAAATTGCCCTTTGTCTCCGTGATACTTTTAAATATTTATTTTGTTTCTTTGGTGTTTTTTGTACTATTATTAAAAGTTACAGGATTTTTGTTTTCTTCTTAATATTGCCTTTAAAAAGCTTCCTTTGATTTAATACATTCTTTATTTGTACAATCTCTTTATACCCTGTACCATCGAAAGGGTGTCATGTTTAACAAATACTATTAATATATCTAAATGTTTATCTCCAGAATCTTTACAGATCTTCAACTGATGTAAGCCAAAGGGTTGCCTTTAGAATTGTGACATTAGTGCACTTTATAAACTAGTATTCCTTATATACTTTTACTGACATATAAATAAAACTGTCAAGTAACGTTTCTGACTTTTATGTTTATCTTATAGATGAAGAGCAACTGTAACTTTAAATAATAACAAAGTGAAGTAAGACATGCTGTCCTTACTTTGGAAAATTGACCTTTTAAAATATCTCAGTAAAGTTGTACCCTTTTCTACAAATAAATCTATCATATCTTTTGTGATTTTAAATTATTCCTGAATGTTTGATGTTATTGTATCTTGTTTTCTGCAATGTTCTTCTATTTGATATGACATACAGAAGTGTAATTTTTGGATACTGATTATCTTGCAACATTGTTTATTGATTTCAAATTTCTTTTATCTTTCCCATGAAGACTCTGTATAAGCATATCATGAAGAGCTTTCACTGGGTGTAGGGAGCAGGCTGTGGCTGCCAGGGCCCCCACAGCCTGGGAAATGCTCAGGAAAAGACCCCCAACCACTTTTCCTCCCTTAACAACATCACCTCCCAAAAGTGGTGTGACCTGTGCATACTTTCCTCATTATTGGCCAGCACACAGTTTTTCCTTTTTAAGGTTGATCTCTATGTTGAAGTCAATTGGCAAATCAATTAACTTTACAAGCTTGGAGAAAAGTACCTACCTCTGGAATTAAAATTGAAGCCCCTCTAACTGGCACCCTATATCATTGTCCACCTTCAGCAGGAAGCAGTTTGGAGCTTTTAGCACCCCTCTTCCCCTAATGACAGTTAGAGCTTCTATTTAAAGAGGAATAATTGATACAGGATTCCTCACTCATTGTTATGGACTATTCCTCTCCAACCTGCAGATTGCAAATGTTTTGCTTACCATCCAATCCTAATTTTGGTGTGAACCCTCATGGTTTCTTATCAGGTCAATTACGGCAAATATATATGACCCATATTCTTTAAAACTTTTGTTCATCTTATAGTTGACACTGAATCTGGTTTCATTTTTGCCTCTGCACACACTCGTGAAACTTAAGTATGTTATTGCTCATTGTTTAAAGGCTTTTGTTTTAGGAATTCCATGACTCATTAGGACAATGGTCCTGCTTATAACTAGCAAAGACTTCTTTTCCTATTGCTCCACTTTCTCTGTCAGTCTCAAAATGGGTATTCCATATAATCCTCAGTTCCAAGAAATTGTTTAACATGTTCACCACACTCTTAAACATCAAATTTACAAATTACAAAATGGGAGATATACCTCAACACACCTCATAACCTTCTCTCTCATGCCCTTTTTGCTTTGAATTTTGATATCCAGGGATATAAATCATCAGAACTTTTTTTAATGCACCTAATTCTAAACATCCTGAGGTCCTATGGAAAGATCTTCTAACTGGTATTTGGTCTGTTCTGATATGGGCAACAGGATATGTTTATTTCTCCCTAGAACAGCTGATAGACCTCATTGGATCCTCAAACAGAGCCAGAAAAACTTCTTGAAAAAACTGAGACTGACACCCCAGAAAGTTCATCACCAAGCCAATTTCCACTGTGAGAGGAAATTTTGGCTCTGCTTCACTAACTTTGGCAAGGGAGGGTCCCTCTTGGGTCTCCCTCCTGCTAGGGGGGATCTTTGTCTTACTCCCTGAAGTGGGTCTGCTACCATCTGTGTTTGGTGGGTGCCTTAAGGCAATTAAACCACTGGGTCCCCTTCTGCTAACCTAGAGAGAGAAAGGCCTAGCCTCAGGTGACCCCACCCTGAGAAGATCTAGGAAGCAGATCATAGGCCACCAATACCTCCCCCAGCCACAGGTGAGGGCTGCAGCATGTCCAATCCATTGTGACCAGAACTCTGGGGAAAGA
This sequence comes from Galagoides demidoff, assembly GCA_963574575.1. Lineage (NCBI taxonomy): Eukaryota > Metazoa > Chordata > Mammalia > Primates > Galagidae > Galagoides > Galagoides demidoff. The sequence goes on from CAUYQV010018687.1 coordinate 11,293, forward strand.
CCACAGCTTTTTAAATGGTTTGCACAAGGGCTTTGGGGCCATAGCATGGGAATTTCGATGGGAATTTTTGGGTGGCTCATGGATTCCTCATCCCCAGCCACCACCAGCAGAGGCCACAGTGGGTTGAATCTATTACAGCAGAGATTTCAGGAAAAAAATACAGCTCTGTTAAACTGGGTTGAGGGGAGGGTGTTTATAAGACAGAAACTATGGTGTGGTAACTAGGATACACTCGTAGCTTGGCAGCATCACCTGACGATCTGCTTCCTGACACTACCCCACTGAATTTGGACAAAACAAGTCCAGCTCTCAGATACTCTCTTGCTATAGTTCCAAAAGGGAGATTTCAGAGTCTGTGTGGGGGAAGGGCTGCAGGTATCAGTTCCTGCTTATTTGAACAATCAGCAGTGGAGGGGTGGCAAGTTCCATGTCCTGGGGTCTCTGAATCTGATTTTAGCCCACCAGTTTTAGTTACCAAACAGGCCTCTGGGATTGCTGCTTAAACATTCCCAATTATCTCCCAATAACAATTTAAGGACAATCTCACATTCCAGCTTAATAAGTGTAATAAATATATAATATAAAATGAAAAAAAAAATGGAGAAGAACCCCAGTAACATGAAGTTAGGTGATACTGCAAGGTGGTTGTAATTTGCATTTCTTTGATGATTAGTGATGAGCAATTACATGTATTTGTTAGCCATTCATCTGTTTTCCTCAGGGAAGGTTCTGTTCATATCACTTGACCAGTGAGATTGGGATTATTGGCTGGTTTTTTGTTGATTAATTTGAGTTCTCTGTAGAATCTAGTCATCAAGTCTTTGTCAGATTTGTAAAATGCAAGTATTTTTTCCCATTCTAATCGTTGTCTACTTGCTTTGCTTTTTCTGTTTTAGCTGTATAGAAGGTTTTCAGGTTAACTCCCATTTGGTTATTTTTGTTGTTGCAATTGCCACTGAAGTCCTGTTCATAAAATCTTTCCCCAGGCCAACATCCTCAAGAATTTTCTCAAAAGTTTCTTCAGGATGTTTATTGTGTCACACCTTAGATTTAAATCTTTTATCCATTTTGAATAAATTTTTGTAAGTGGTGAAATGCATGGATCTAGTTTCAATCTTTTCCATGTGGTTATATGGTTATCTCAGCACCACATATTAGGAAGGATTCTTATCACCAGTGTATGTTTGTGTTTGATTTATCAAAGATCAAATAGCTATAAGAGACTGATTTCATTTCTTGGTTTTCTACTAGGTTCTAAATGTCTGTGTCTTTATTTTTGTGCCAATACTATGCTGTTTTGATCATTGTAGACTTGTAATATAACATAAATCTGGTAAAGTGATGCATCTGGCTTTCTTTTAATTAATAAAAATTACCTTGACTATATGAGCTTTTTAAATTTCCATACCAAACAAAGTAATATTTTTTCCAGCTCTTCAAAGTGTGAAGTTGATATTTTAATTGGGATGTCACTGAATCTATAGATTGCTTTGAGAATTACAGACATTTTAACAATGTTGATTCTTCCCAACAGGGAGCATGGTATGTTCTTCTATTTGTTAATGTATTCTATTTCTTTTCTTAGTGTTTCATAATTCTCTTTGTAGAGGTCATTCATTTCTTTTGTTAGGTATATTCCTAGGTATTTAATTTTCTTTGATGTCATTGTGAAAGGTATTATGCCCATGGTTTGTTGTCAACTTTGCTGTTATTAGCATATACAATGGCTATTGATTTGAGGACATTGATTTTATAACCAGAGGACATTGATTTTATAACCAGAGACATTGTTGTGTTTCTTGTTCACTTCCAGGATTCTTATAGTTGAGTCTCTGGGTTTTTCCAGGTATAAGATCACATCACTCTCAGTCTTAAGAGTGAGCGTTTATCCTCCTCTTCTCCCATTTGGATATCCTTCACATCCTGATCATTCCTGATTGCATTGACTAGAACTTCCAGAACAATGCTGAATAGTAGTAGCAGAAGAAATCCTTGTCTGGTTCTAGTTCTAAGTAGAAAAGGTTTTGGTTTTACTCCATTCGGTATGATATAGGATGTGGGATTGTAGAAGGCATCAATCAATTTAAGAAAAGTGCTACTGTGCCTATTTCAAGTGTTCTTGTTAGAAAAGGATGTTGAATTTTATCGAATATTTTTCTATATCAATTGAGAGGATCATATAGTATTTTTTTTGTTTCTGTTGATACAGTGAATTACATTTATATATTAGCGTATGCTAAACCAGGCTTGCATCCCTGGAATGAAGCCTCCTTGATGATGATGTATATATATATATATATATATATATTTTTTTTTTTTAATGTGTACCTATAATATATTGGCTAAGATTTTGGTGAGTATTTTACATCAATATTTGTTAGTGAAATTCATCTATAGTTGTTCTTTTTAGTCCTTTCCTGAAATTGGTATCAGAGTGATGTTTGCTTTATAGAACATTTTGGGAAGATTCCTTTCTTTTCAATGTTTTGCAATAGGTTCTTAAATATAGATATAAGCTTATCTTTTGACATTTGATAGAATTCTGGTGTGAAGCCATCTAGTTCAGTTGTTTGTTGTTATTGTCATTGGTTGTGCTTTTAATACAATCAGCTAGCCTGTGCCCCTCCAGTTGGGAATTCAAGCCATTAATATTTATTGAGAAAATGGATAAGCGTGGTGGATGTCTATTCATCTTATTTTGTGAAAGTCCATTGCTTATTTTTGTCCTTTGCATCATTGTGGAAGCTAGGTTTTATCTTTTACTTTCTGGGTGTTACTTTGCTGGTGGTCCATTGTGATGGTCAATGTGGAGAATAGGTCTAAGTATTTCCTGTAGAGCTGCTCTCGTTGTGTCAAACTTTCTCAATATTTGCATATCAGTAAAATATTTGATTTCTCCATCGATTTTGAAGCTTCGTTTAGATGGATACAGAATTCTGGACTGAAAATTATTTTTATTAAAGAAGATTAAGGTTAATGACCATTATTTCTGCTTGGAACATTTCATATCACAAATCCACTGTCCCCCTGATGGATCTTCCCTGGTAGGTCAATAGGTACTTACACCTGCCTGCTTGAAAAACTCTGTCTTTTGTCTTGACTTTGAACAGATTCATTACAATGTATCTTGTACATGCTCTGTGTTTAAATAACCCGGGGTTTAATATCCCTCTTAAAATAGTATTTATGTACCTTTAGTAAAACGTGGGAAATTTTCATTTATGATAATCTCCAGTAGAGCTTCCATTTCTTTGGAATATTCTTCTTCCCCTTAAGTGATTCCTATAATTCATATTTCTGAATGCTGCATGAAGTCTCCTACTTTTACGAATAAATGTTCTGTTTTCTCTTTTCTTTTGCCTCTTTAACTATGTAGGTTAGATCAAGAGGTTTATCCTCTAGCTCTGAGATTCTTTCTTCTTCATGGTCTAATATGTTATCTATATCTTCTACTACATCTTTAAGTTCCCTAATTGATCCCTTCAATTACTCAGTGTCTGCTATATCCTTTCTAATTTTATCAGGTTTTTCCTTTACTTCTTTTTTTTTTAATTGAATGGTAACTATGTACATTAATGCACGTCTGGGGTACAGTGTGGGGTTTTCATATGCAAACTGAAATAGTTCCATCAAACTGGACAACACAGCCTTCATGTCATTTTCTCAGTTATTGTTTTAAAATGTTCACATTCCACTCTTAGAAAGATTCACTTGTACCCCTGTAAGATAAACCTCAGAAGTGATCCCGCCAATCCCCCTTCGACCACCTCTTCCCTTCACCCTTCTACCTCCCTCCTCCCCATATTCTTAAGCTATTTTGTTATAGTTTTCATATAAAAGTTATAAATTAGTTTTGTAATAGGAGTGTGTATATTGGATGCTTTTTCCTCCATTCTTGTTATACTTTGCTCAGAATAATATTCTCCAGCTCCATCCATGTGAACATGAAGGATGTAAAGTCACCATCCTTCTTAATGGCTGCATAGTATTCCATGGTGTACATCTACCACAGTTTGAGGATCCATTCATGGATCAATTGGGCTTCTTCCATGACCTGGCAATTATAAATTGGGCTGCAATAAACATTCTGATACAAATATCTTTGTTGTAATGCGATTTTTGGTCATCTGGGAATATACCTAATAAAGGAATTGCAGGGTCAAATGGCAGATCTATTTTTAGTTCTCTAAGTGTTCTCCAGATGTCTTTCCAAAAGGAAAGTTTTAGTTTACATTCCCACCAGCAGTGTAGGAGTGTTCCCTTTTCTACACATCCACGCCAGCATCCCTGGTTTTGGGATTTTGTGATATGGGCTAATCTCACTGGAGTTAGATGATATCTCAAAGTACTTTTGATTTGCATTTCTCTGATGATTAAGGATGGAGAGCATTTTTTCATATATTTATAGGCCATATGCCAAACTTCTTCACAGAAATTTCTCTTCAAGTCCCTTGCCCACCCTGAGATGGGGTCACTCATTTTCTTCCTGCTAATACATTTAAGTTCTCTATGGATTCTGGTTATTGAACCTTTGTCGGAGACATAACCTGCAAACATTTTCTCCCATTCTGATGGCTGTCTGCTTGCCTTACTTAGTGTGTTCTTGGCTGTGCAGAAGCTCTTTAGTTTGATCAGGCCCCAATAGTGTATTTTTGATGTTGCTTCAATTGCCTGGGGTGATCTCCTCATAAAATGTTCACCCAGGTCTATTTCTTCAAGCGTTTTCCCTACACATTCTTCTAGTATTTTTATGGTTTCATGTCTTAAGATTACGTTTTTAATCCAGTGAGAGTCTAACCTAGTTAATGATGAAAGGTGTGGGTCCAGTTTCAGTCTTCTATAGGTTGTCAGCCAGTTTGCCGATTTGTTAAATAGGGAATCTTTTACCCCACTCAATGTATTTAATTTGTTTCTCAAAGATCAGGTAGTGGTAAGTAGCTGGATTCATCTGTTGGCTCTCTATTCTGTTCCATACATCTACCTCTCTATTTTTGTGCCAGTACCATGCTGTTTTGAACACTATAGATTTGTAGTATAGTCTGAGGTCTGGTAACATGATTCCTCCTGCTTTGTTTTTATTCCTGAGTAATGTCTTGGCTATTTGAGTTTTTTTCTGATTCCATATAAAATGAAGTATTATTTTTTCATCTTTAAAATATGACAGTGGAGATTAAATGGGGATTGCATTAAAATTATATATTACTTTGGGTAATAAGAACATTTTAACAATGTTGATTCTTCCCAGCCATGAGCATTGTATGTTTTTCCATTTGTTAACATTTTCAGCTATTTCTTTCCTTAGAGTTTCATAGGTCTCTTTATAAAGATCCTTCACATTCTTTTTTAGGTAAACTCCTAGATATTTCATCTTCTTTGGCACTACTGTGAATGGAATAGAGTCCTTGACTGCTTTTTCAACTTGGCTGCTGTTGGTATATATAAAGGCTACAGATTTGTGAGTGTTGATTTTGTAACCTGAGATGCTGCTATATTCCCTGATCACTTCTAGGAGTTTAGTAATAGAATCCTTGGTGTTTTCAAGATATACTATCATATCATCTGTGAAAAGTGAAAGTTTAATCTCTTCTGACCCTATATGGATGCCCTTATTCACCATTTCTTCCCTAATCGCGATGGCTAAACCTGTCATTACGATGTTAAAGAGCAGTGGAGACAAGGGGCACCCTTGCCTAGTTCCTCATCTGAGTGGAAATTATTTCAGTTTAACTCCATTCAATGCAATATTGGCTGTAGGTTTGCTGTAGATGGTCTCTATCAGTCTAAGGAATGTCCCTTCTATACGAATTTTTTTAAGTGTTCTGATCATAAAGGGATGCTGGATGTTATCAAAAGCTTTTTCTTCATCAATTGAGAGAATCATATGGTCTTTGTTTTTTAATTTGTTTATGTGATGAATTATATTTATAGATTTACGTATGTTGAACCATCCTTGAGATCCTGGGATAAAACCCACTTGGTTGTGGTGTATGATTTGTTTGATGTGTTGCTGGATTCTGTTGGTT
>CAUYQV010018688.1:0-45982 GCA_963574575.1 Galagoides demidoff
AGTCCAGCCACCTCGAGCACTGGCCCTGCGGTCATCACCTAGAAGAGATGCTTCCTTTCAAAGCCAGCAGTTAATAAAAATCAGCCCCCACTGAGGCGGGCTCATCCCATACCAGGGAGCAAGGGTGGCAGCTACTTTATCTCAATCACCCATCCCCTGAGATTTCCCTAAGCTCTGGTCTTTCTTCATGCAGATTTCTAAAGCTCTTAATGTATGTTAAATAAATACCAGCTACTTGTCAGAGCTGTGTTTATTGAAGACTAATTTTATAACTGCTACATTTCTGATCAACTGTTACTCATAATTAGCCCCTATAAATGTTTCTAAATAATCAGATAATATTTGAATGGTTTAAATAAACTAAATGCCTTTCTACACCCATCAGGAAATTGTACTTAGCTATAAATCAGGGGTTTCACAAGTAGGTCCGTGTGTCTGGCTGGTTGAAGGGTGAGTTGGTTGGCACCCAGCTGTGAGACTTGGGGGGAAGGAAGGTTAAATATGTTTCATAATGTAAGAGGATTATGTTAAATTTGCCCGGGAATTTCTGGAGGACGAACTGCTCCTAGGTCTGAATTCTCTCAAGGCTGGTAGGGACTTTGCACTTGAGAGCCCCGTCCTCACACTCAGCCTCAGCCATTGGCACTGGCTGCCCAACCTATGTGTCCAGGTTGGTCTGTGAGGCCCATCGTGGTTCAAGGAGGGTGGAGGGCTGCCCACATCCCTGAAGGAACATCAGGCTGCTTCCCCACCAAGGCATGGACCCAGCCTGGACAGTGGAGGAGGGAGTGCTGGGGCCTCTGACGCAAGCCCGGGTGTGTCCCCCCTCCTGGGTGCCTGCAGCACCCCCACACCCACAGCCACTCGTCCCCAGTGCCCCTGCTGCTGGGGTAGGGTAGGGGCTGGGCCACTTTCACTGAACCTCATCTGGAAAGGCCACTGTGTGGTCATCCCCCCACTGTACCCTCACCTCAGCTCCGTCCGACCTAAGGGCCTCTGGGACATCTGCGTCCACTTGGCGATCTTCCATACCCCCTCTCCCCACCCCCAGCCTAGGTGTCTGACCTCTCCGAGGGGCCAGTGGTAGGGGGTCTTCCTGGGATTTCTCCACAGAGGGATTCCCAGCGAGTCCAGGGCTGGGCAGAGGTGGCTCCCACTGCCCCACACAAACATGCCAAAGGCCTTGATGTGGGAGGAGAGTCTATGAGTGGAGGACAGGGGGGTCAGGCCTGGTCCCTGCCCTTTCTGAGTCTTCAACCTCTGTCTTGTAAGGGTGCTAATGACAGTAACATTCAGAGGGAATGTCCCAAGAGTGGCAGAGAGAAGTAGCCAGGTGTGTAGACAGTGTCTACACACCTGGCTCCCTGGTCAGTGCACCTGGCCCCCAGGTCGGCACGCCTGGCCCCCGGGTCTGCACACCTGCCCCCCGGGTCTGCACCCCTGGCTCCCGGGTCTGCACACCTGGTTCCCGGGTCTGCACACCTGGCTCCTGGGTCGGCATGCCTGGTTCCAGGGCTCGGGTGAGTGAAGGTCTAAAATGCTCCAGAGCCATTGGCAGGCAGGGGTCCACATTGAAGTCAGTTCCCAGGTGAGATATTTCACCTCAGCTATTAAGGTGCATTTGGAAATATGAAAGGGAGACTGGATGACATTTAAGTAGCTTTGACCTAGGGATTACAGCTGAGATCTCTGCCTCTGAGCTCACCCTCCTGGGAGTGGGGTCCATCAGAGTCAGGGCCTGGGTTCTGCAACCTCCTGCAAGAAATGGTCCGAGCAGGTGGTGGAGATGGCAGGTGTGTAGTCAGGTTCCACTGCCATGGTGCAGGTGCAGTAGCTGGTCCTGTTACCCTGCGAGGCCACGACAGTGGGACGCTCAGAGCAGGGCCCATCTTAGCAGGTTTCTCAGCCCCCATTAGATATCACAGTGTCACCATACAAGACAAGTGCCATTTCCACTGTCCCTGCAGCTCAGAATCCTCAAAGCTGAAGGATAAAGGACCACTCACGGTGCAGCCCCTTCTGTGTCTGGGCTCCCAGGACGTGTCACAGGGACACGGCACTCACGGAGTAGAAACAAGCTAAACTTTTCCTGGCTGTTTTTAACAAGTGTCTCTTTGCAAGGAAGTTGCCAAATTTGTGAATTATCTTGCCAAGAAAGAAACTCATGTTCTCTAAATGAGTTTGTTTTGCTTACAGGTACAGAAGGGGTGACAGAAACCATGCTGGGCTGGGGGCCTTGCTCAGGCGGTGAAAATAGCTTGTTAGACATCCAGGGGGCTTGAGGACTGGGGCAGAGCACTGCGTGAGGCACTGGGGCCGGGCTCTGCCAGACACTTCCCACACACCGTCTGCTGTCCCAGAGCTTCACCAAGCCAGTGCAGGTGAAGGGTGATAAAAGTTGAGGAAACAGGACTGGACCAAGGCTGTCCCCTGTCCAGCTGCTGTCTATACTCTCCAGCCTCCCTGGCCTCCTCTCTGGCCTCAGCCGCACCAGCTGCTGGCCCTAGTAGAGCAGGACACTCACCTCCTGGAGGCCACTGACACAGTAGGCAGTTCTGATCCCTCCTGCGCCTGGACACCTGGACCCCTGGGCTACAGCGAAAGTGCTCAGTGCTCCTCCACCTTGCAGGCCCCGGGCCCTGCCCTCTTCTGACACGTGGGTCCTATGCCCACAGGAAACCAAGTAGGGACTGGAAGGGAACCTCTACGCTATTCTGTTCTTCATATCAGAAGAGAAATTCTGAAAGTCCTGGACAATGTTTTTCCAGGAAGCAGCCAGATGGGCCCCACCTCCAGCCCAGTTTAGCAGGAGTTACCCCCAGTCCTGGGAAGTGCCCTGCTAGGTTAAAGGCAGTCACAAGGGCAGGAGGAAATTCCACACCACGTGAGAGTCTGAGGAAGGTACAGACCCTCTCCCTGTAGAAACACACACGTGCAGACCACACCAGGCACCATCAGAGCCAAAGGACAGTCAATGGAGGGTCTGATGCCTGGAAGGGCTGGGACTCAATCAGCCTGGGGGCTGCCAGAGAGCCCCCCACCCTCCCCTCTGGGGGCTGTTGAGTTCCGGAGCAGAAGTGAGGAACAGGACACAGCCTTCGTCCCAGCCGAGGCGGAGTGACAGTACATGAGTGGCACACACCTGTGCACAGCACCTCTCTGAGTGGGAAAAGCAGTGGCTGTCTGGGGGTCACATCCTGGCACCTGCTCCTGTCCCCAAGAAGAATGTGACAGCCACCAGGTTCTAAGGACACAGTTCAGTGCCGTTTTGCTCCCAGTGCTACGGCCATGCTCCATGCAGAGATTTGGGCTTCTCAACACCACAACTACACTTTCAAGAGAGGGAGATCTTTTTTTAACCACCAAGAAGCCCTCTAATAATGGGTTGCTAAGAAACTGCCACAGCAGAGGATTTTGAAAATGTCTCTCTGTGCCCCTGATGGAGGAGTTTCCAGGGCCCTGTACCCCTCAGCTCCCAGCTGCAGTGCTAACAGGGAGGGTCACAGGGGGACTCCGGAGGTGTCTGGTGAAATCTCTCAGGCTAGGGAGAACTTCCTTGGGGAGGAAGTCGGTGACACAGAGGGTGGGTGCTGTGGACCCCACCGCAATGTGTTGTAGAACCACAGTGCCAGGCCCAGCCTCCCTCCACTCCAGCAGATTCTTGGGATCTTAGAACGGTCAGAGGGTGGAGAGGATTAACTAAGCCTCTAAGAGCAGGAAGGCTAGATACCCACTATCTGAGTTTAACGCTAATAACTTTAAATTTGTTGGATTCAGAAATCCCCTTTCTCCAACCGCTCCTCGCAGCCGGGGAGTCGCAGTCTCTCGTCCTTGTCTGAGGTGTGGCAGTCCTGCCATCTGGGAGGGAGGGGTGACCGTGGGCAGGTGTTTCTTGCTGTGATGGTTTGTGGGAAGCCAGCTGCATAGTGATGACCTAATAGCACCCAGTGACATAAACAGACAGGGAGGAGGAGCTGAGGAAGGACAGACAGACTCGAAAGGCGCGATGGAAACAACCAACTTGGGCATGTCCTGTGTGGACGGGATGCCCACTGGCTGGGCGTCTGGAGCACGGGAAGGGAAGTGGAGGGGTGTTTCATCTACATAGGGCACCTGTCAGCTGCAGGATGGTTGGTACTACTACCTGTCATTATGTCAGAGACCGTCCACTGAGCGGGGGACTGGTGGGCACAGCTGGGACTCAGGCACAGTACGATCCAGCATGGTGCTGGGTGGGCTGGGCACTACCACAGAAGCAGCTGTGACCATACCCAGCAATTCAGTACACCACAATCCCAACAGAAGGGAGCAGGAGATGGACAAACCTGCTTAGAAGTGCTCCTCCCATGGGCAAGAAGCTTGGAAACCACTTTTAGCAGAGCACCAGGCCTCCAACCTGATGGTGGGCTAGTGTGGCATAGAAACCATGACCCAGGAAGGGGACAGGTGCTGAGGCAGACAGAGCTGCAAGGGCCCTTACCCAGCCAAAGTCCCAGGAACACTGTGTTTCTGGAGGTCACTGAGGAACCTTCACTTCAGAACAGGACTTTGATTTTGAACCTAACTGGATGCAATCTGTTTGCCTGGCCTTCTTTCAAATGTAGCAATGGCAACTGCAAAAAACCCGGCTAAGTCTCTGGGCAAAGACACATTTATAATCCCTCTATTACATAGTCAGGGGGAAATAAAGGCCTCGGTTTCGACCCTGTTGTGAGTCCCCGGGCACAGTGGGATGGACTCTGGGTCCTAATGGGGCACAGGGTTAGTCTCCTGCCCCAGCTCGGCCCCTCCTGGATCTCGCCACATTTCAGAACATTAAGGGAGAATGATTTTTAATGCGATTTGTGACAGAAGAGGAACCCTGGTCCCACAGTCACGCCCCCTCCGTGTCCAGCCTGCTGTGTGCCTTCGCCGTCTCGGACCCTGGGTTTGTTAGCATACCACACCCCCCTCCACCCTCCACCCTGGTCAGGGACAACAGACACCACTGGTTTCCCACTGTTTAACTCAAGCAGATTTTTAGACTAAAGGACATCGTATGCATCATTGATCAATAGCAACAAAGGCCATCAGCAGCCATAAAGGGGTGCAGCTCCCCAGAGTACAAACCAGGGCCACAGAATCACCTCATTGTCTAAACTAACAGTATCCACTCCCACTGCACGTCATTGCAGTCCCAGCAGGGACAGCCTGGCTCACCTTGAGAGAGGCTGGTGCTGACAGTGGCGAGAACTTGAGACCTTCAGTCTGGAAAGAATCTGTGCTTGACTAGACCCCGCAGCCCGGGGAGGCTTCCTGCCTTCTCTTACCACTCAGACAACTTCCCAGGGGCAGCACCCTGTCCTGAGGCATTTCACCTATTCTGGGCATGGTCAGCAGAAGAATAATCAGTGTGACGCTCCAGAATCAAATTAATCTAGTATCTTAAATGTGGTGGCAAATTGCACGTGACACCCAGGAAGACAAGCTCCAGGCTGTCTTCATGGTTAACAAGACTGAAACCAATTCCCAGTTCAGACCAACCTGAAAACAAGTGACGCCTTGTTAAAGAGCAGAGTCCCAGTGTGCAGGATGATTATGGGTAATTACACCTATGTACACGCCACGCCAGGACCGATTCGTGTTTGTACAGAACCTGAGTGCTCAGAGATGTGGCCCGGCTGGCTCCAGTTGGCCAAGGAGACCCAGCGAGCCCTGTTCCACCGGCACAAGGGGCCTCAGCGGAAGCAGCCGTCTGTTAATCAGGGTGGTGTCATCGCCGTAGCTGCTGGACAGACACAGAGCCTTCAGTGCACACAAGTGTAACCACCAACAAGTACCTGAGACAGGACAGGCGTCATCAGGAGGAAGGACAGGGAGGCTGGACTGTGGCCGGGGGCAGTGAGGGGTCCAGCAGCACAAGTCGGCTGCTGCTGGGTGGACCTGAATGGGCCTTGCTGGTGGGCATGGGGTGCTGAGCCCAGACTTGCTCTCATGGCAGAGGCAGGACCACTAACAAGCCAGCAGCAAGAGCACAGCCAGGCTGGACAGGCCTGGAGAAGCTGACACCTTCACTGCAAATCCTGGTGCCTTTGTGATAGGAGGGAGAATGGAGCACACCACTTTGGAAGAACAGCAGAAATTACATTTTAAAAAACACAAACATCCCCAAACTCTCAGAGAGAAAAAAACTATAATCCTAGCTGAGGAGGTGATCTAGGTGGAACTGAAAAGTTCCTGGAAGAAGATACAGATGGCTCAGGCTTAAGAAAGGACGTTTTCCTATGTCCTGGGGTCCAGCTTCAGGCTGTGTTAACCAGTTATTTCAGAGGTCATTCTGCGGCCCTGGTTTGTACTCTGGGGAGCTGCACCCCTTTGTGGCTGCTGATGGCCTTTGTTGCTGTTAACCAGGTCTATGGAGCAGGGAGGGCCATGAGCCCTTCTGACGATCTGAAGGAAGCATAAACCAACAGATACTTGGCCTTCGTGCCTTTGCAGCAGTGACCAAAGCCAGGGGACCAAGAAACAGAAATGAGAAGGCAGAGAAGTGGTCATCCCACAGCCTGGCGCATCCCGGGCCTCTGGGTGCTGCAGCTGGGAATGGAAAGCCTCAGAGCCAGGAGGGAGCCCAGCCTTACGCCTGGAGGCCACACCCTGTGCAGTCAGCTGCGACCATCTGTCCCTCAGGCCTCTCACCCGGGCCTGTGTGGTTTTCCTGTCCTCCCACCTTCGTGATTCCTGTTTCTCCCCCAGTGGGGGGCACACGAACACAGCTCCCGCCCCCCATGCCTCTGTTCCCCTGCTCCAAACCCTTCAGGGCTTTGAAAAGCAGGGTGGGACTGGGTCAGGAGCTCTCAGGAGAAGAGGAGGAATGAAAGGAGGTGGGGCAGCCAAGTGAGGACAGGGGAGCTGGGGAATGTCTGGCCCCAGTGTGCCTGCCCTATCAGTATCAGGGTCCTGGGACTCCCACTGGCTCTCCAGAGTGGGGAGCAGCTGGGAGGATCAGTAGCCTCTCCGCAGCCAGAGGCGGGCTCCCAGGATCTGGGCCCCACTCACTGTGCCAGCTCCTGGCTGCCTGACATGTCCTCCAGCCCCCCATGGAGTCTCTCCCACACCACCCGCATGGTATATATTTTCAAACCAACTGAACACAGTCTCAGCACGTCCCCTGCCCTTGGTGCACAGTTTGGCTGCTGACCGGCAGACAGTGATGCACTTCCGTGGGAGACGGCTCCTTACCAGCTGAGAGGGGCTCTCGCCTTGGGAGCAGAGCTCCAGGTGACTGGCCCCCACGGTGGCTGGCCCCAAGTGGACATTTCCAGGACATGAATCTGTGCAGAGTGCCCACAGCCTCCCCACACCCTTCACTGCCGTACCCCAGGTATGTAAGGGGGTCCGCGTCTCAGTTGCTGCTCTGCTCCCTCACAGGGCTCTGCAAGCAGGTCACCAGCACTGACAGGAGCAGCTCAGGACCAATTACAGCTGCCTCATAACAAACAGGACCTAACGCAATGACCCAGCAGCCAGCTCTGCGGGGATACTCCCGTCTGGACCCTCCTGTACTGAGGCCCCAGGGACTGGGGACACCCCACACAGCCAGAGGTACCTCTGACTCACATCTGCCACCTTCCTTTTAACCAGGGAGTGAGGCCTTAAATCATTCCTGCCACAGATTTCAAACAGAATTCCTAATGTCCTTGGCCAACCCTTTAGTTTCGAGAATCAGCAGTGTGAACGAGGTCGCAGGGGGCACTTAAAATGCTTTACGAGCTCCTCAGAGGCCCTGGGTTCCCTCTGTGATCCACTGACTCACCAAGACTCGTACCCCCAGGGCTCCTGTCCCTGAAGGAGTTTGCAGGGCACTTAGGTGGCTGGCAGCATAGTGGATGAGGGTGTGTCCAGGAGAGCTCCGGGAGCCCCCCTTTTCTTCAGAGTGGGAACTGAGGCTCAGGGGGCTATCCCTCACCCACAGGGTCACAGCAGGAAAGCAGTGTCCTCCAACCCTGGCCTGTCTAATCTGAAGCCTCAGTCTGGGTGCAACGTCTGAGCCCCAGGGGCTGCCACCTGCACCAGGCCAAGTGGCAGCGGGACCACTGCTCAGGGCAGTGTGATCCAGGCTCAGACTCTGCAGCAGGACCTGCCATCCCTGGGCACTGGGCATCACGGCCCATTCAGGACTCCTGAGATTGTTCTTTGCCCTCATTTCCTTTCCCTCCGTGGTGCTGTGACTCCTCCCAGGGAGATGGTACTGGCCCCCCTAGGACTCCATGGTTCCCTGGGCCCACCGCCCCCTCAACCCCATAGATGATCTTGTTAATGACAGCCCCGCCCAGCCCCCACACCCTTCACACAGAGGTGTGGCTTGGGGGTAGTCTCTGTCACCAAGGACTTGAGGGACTCCTGCCTGACTTGGTCACCAAGGTCTCCCCAGCCCCACATGTAGCAGGGACCCAGTGAATGTCTGAGGCAAGGGTGACTTCTAGGCCACCCATGTCCCAGGGACACAGGCCAAGATCCAGGCCCAACCAGACCAGATGCATCTGCCATGGGTGCTGGACCCACGTGCAGGGAGGGGAAACCCCAGCCAGCCTCCAGGCCCCTCCTCTGGGCTGGACAACTGTGGCAACCCGCGTGCCCCCATCTGTGCACCAGGAATAGCAAAGGCCTGAAGCCCTGAGATCACCCCGGGGACACCTCAGGCCCCCCACACTGTCCCCCACACACAGACTAATGACTCGCCAGGATCACACAGCTGGGACATAGGAGTGGGGTGGGACCTGGGCCTTCCCAGCAATCTGAGGGCCCCTGGGAATGCACCCCCACTTTGCGGCTCCGCCCTGGGAGCCGGCTGTTGCTGCCTCCTGCGGACCAGCCCCTGCACACCCGCCCTCTCACTCCAAAAATAGCGTGCGGAAAACACGCTCAGGCGAGCGACAGAAGGCAGAGCTCGTGCACGGAGGGAACACTGCCAGGTACAATTAGATCCTGCTCTGCTGTGATGTGAAAATGAGGCCCCTTAAAAGCTGTATCTGCTAAGTACATACTTAGGGTGTTGCAGTGTCTGTAACCATCGCCTTGAGAAACCCTGACTCTGAGCTGTGCCCTGCACTGGCCCTGGCCATGGCATCAGTCACGTGGCTTCTGAAGGTGCTCACGTTGTAGGTAGCATCCCCTCAGTGCTGGTGGGGACTGCTAATTCTGTCATATTTTTGCATTAAGCTCCCAGTGGAGGTCAGGCCTTTGGGTCTCCTGTGGTGCTGAGGCCTAAGTTCCCACGGCAGAGCCCCGTCCACCCCCACACTCTGCCCCTTTTCTCCGTGCCGGGTGTTCCAGTGCCCTGTGAACCTCGCCGGTGGGAGGTGCCCCTCACAATGAATTTCTTCCACTCTGCCCAGACCCCCGACCTGGCTCTGCAGCAATCTCGGACCAAATAGGACACCAGAAACTCTGCCCCCTGAGAGAACCAGGTCCCCTCTGATATGTTCAGCGCTCATAGTTCATTCTTGGGGCATGCTGGTGAGGAGGGGATGGCGTGGGGAGGACAGGCTCAGAAGATTGACCTGCAAACCCCGTTCTACCAAGACGCACCCTGATCACAGTTCTGACACATCCCACCAAGGAAAGCATAACAGGCATCCCAGGGCTGGGGACTGCCTGTCACCCGCCTTGCAATGCTGTGTGGCCCCTGTGACAGTGGGCTGGGACAGCAGGAACAGCTCCAGCTCCCAGCCTGGGCCTAACACTTGACCATATTTGTCCCAGAAACACTCTGAGAGACAGTTGACAAATACAGCCTCACTCTTGGGTCTCTAATGGAAAAGCCCTGTGAAATTAAACTCCTTGGAACTCAGGAACACTAAGATCCCCAACTAAGCCCTCCTCAGAGTGGGAAGCCTGCCGCACCGGAATCCAGGCCCTGGATGCCTCAGAGACCCGGCTCTCAGGGCCCCAGAGGCCAAGGGTAAGGAGATTCCAGGCTAGAATTAAAAGAAGCCACAGGAACACTGGTTCTCTGAGCTTCAGTCTTTGAAACTCTTAATCCTCTAGATTATCAAATGCAAAACATGCCCCAGCCAGAAATGAGACGCTCGCGCCGGCTAGGGCTGGGGAGCAGGCGGGTTCTCTGCCCTTGGTTATTCCCGAGCCTCTGACGCTTGGTGCTCCTGTTTACTTATTGAACTTCCTACTTCTCTGTTTGTGAAAAAAGGTTTAGGAGGCAATTTCACTTGACCTTGGAACAGAGGAGCTTAAAAGTCACACAAAACCTGGGAAGCTTAGGCACCTCCGTCTCAGAGGCAGACCGAGGTCTTTCCAGAGCCGCTCCAGTGGCTATCGGAAGCCCCCAGACCGGTGTCATGCTGACACAGACACCCAGAGGGCAGGTGGGAGGCCTGGGAGCTGGGGGGCTGCCCAGGAGCCCCGGGAAGGAGGAGCTGGACAAAGGGGATGCTTTCCAGGAGGCACGGCCACTTCCTAACCTGGAATTCAACTTGACATTTTTATTCGCCTTCGTGGTTTGCCTAATAATACTTTCACTAATATTCATAGGGGATAGAACGAGGCGAGATTAAGGACTTTCCCAAATGGCTTCCTGGTTTTCTACATAGCAAAGCAGCAATCCTGGTGGCAGAGTTCAACTGAGATTCTCAGGAAAAAAGCAATGGAAAATTCTATTTTCCACTTCCTTAAACACCAAACTTATTTTCTTTTATCCTGTGAGATGTTAATTCTTATAATAACTGAGACCATATGTTTGCTAACTAGAGTTATAAAAAGTAGCTACTATGACAGACAGACAGCCTCCTCCCGGCTCCTCAGCCCAGATGACTCTGAGACAGACCAAGACCCAGTGGGGAAGCCGGGAAACCCAGCCCGAGCTGGGGAGCAGGGGGTCAGGATGGGTCTGATGGCATCTGGACAGCTGGCATGAAGAACGGAGCTCATGTCCACTTGCCGACAGGGCAGATGTCCTGGCAGACCTCCAGTGCCACGGGCCAGAGCAGTGGGTGGCTCTGCTCCCTGAGACCCAGCTGGCCAAGGCCAAGGATGCTCCCACCTCAAGCTTGCTCACCCAGGGGGATGGTCAGGGGTCATTTGTGTTGGTTCCCAGCCTTGTTTATTATAGCAGTGGCTCACAGATGGCAGGCCTGTGCTTTGAGAAAAGGCATGGCCTCCCCATGGAATGTTCCTTCCCAAGGTGGGACACTCTAATTTGTCCCCTCTCTATCTGACTTCTGTTTCACCAGCCACCCTTCAGGCATTTCTGAGCCGTTGACATATCTGTGCCCTACATCCTACCCCAGGACAGGCCCTAGGAGAACTTCAGAATGGGGGTTAATCTGTGCCCCGGAAGGTGTTGGGACCCTTCATCAACGGGACAGAGAACCGGCAGGATCAGAGGTGCTCGGAAGGAAAGAGCTCAGTGTTGGGTGAAGCAGGACAGACTTCCCCGAGGACGAGGGCTGTGAAGTCAGGCTCAAGCTTGGATCGAGGAGATAAAACCACAAATATAAGAAAAGAGGCAAAGCAGGAGGGGCTTGGTCCATGGGCCAGACAGTGCCAAGCTCCATTCACGAGTTACACCCCTAACCCCGTACAACCACCCCTGCACTGAGACTCTTCCTGTCCAGCGTTACTAGGAGGGGCTTGGCCCAGAAAGCTGAAACATCTTGCCCAGCTCACACAGGCACAGTGGAGCTCCCAGCAGCCTAGTGCCTGAGTCCAAACCCCAAATCACACATTCATGCGAGCTCTTGGAGGCAAGATCAGGACCCCAAAGCAGGGGCCTCCAGTGAGTGCCCACCATGTCCCAGGTGCAGCCTCCCGCCCCTGCCTGCATGCCATCTGGGCTTCACTGTGCCCACCCAGAGCCCACATCTGCCTTTCCCACCCTCTGGGCTAGCCCTGGAAACCTTCCTGGACCCCAGCCTATGACACCTCCAATGTCTCCTCCAGGCACGACCCTCCTGGGCTCACCTGTGGTGCAGCAGTGACACTCCCGTGTTTGCTTTCTCCTGGACTGAACGCGGAGTTCCCTGAAATCACAGGTTTCTCAACATTCCCCTCTAAATCTGCAGAGATAGAGACCCTGGCATGTGACCGAGGGACAGCTGATCAGCACGGCCCATCTAGGCAGTAGGGAGGAGGCCAGTCTGCCACACAGGATCAGGAGCTGGGTGAGACAGGAGCTATCTCCCAGTGGGCCACAGGGAGCCAGCGAGGGCTCTTGAGCAGCAGCAGGACACACACTGACTCTATCAGGACCTTTGGTAACCCAGGGATTTGGAGCTTGTTGAGTTTCAGCCAATTCCCTCAAACCTAGGTGGTGCCCTGTCCATGCGTCCTTTCTTACAGTTAGTGTTTCACACTGTCCAACTTCACAGGGTGAGAAGGGTCTGGCTGACTCCGGCCCCTGGCTGCACCTGCCCTTGCCTGGGGGTGGGGACCCTGCACTGTTCACCCCACTCCTCCAGGCCTGATTCCAGCTGTAGCAGGTGAAACCTGCCCTCCAGCTCTCTCTGTAGGAAGCCCAGGCCTGCAAGTTGCTTTCTGAGTCTCTTGTGGGCCTCAGAACAGTTCAGACCCCTGGGTGTCCCTCGGGGATTCCGGGACAGGGGAAGGGAGGGCGCACTCAGGCTTTCTCTGCAGCGGCTCTGCCCTCCAACCCCCAACGGCCCAGGCAGAGGCTGAAATGGGTTGTCTTAAGGAACAGTGCAGGTCAGCGCTGGGCTCTGTGGGTGTCTGCTCACTGCTCCCCCAGCCCAGCCTGTGGGGTGGCAGCCGAGCAGAGGAGTGTGCAGACAGAGAGCATGCCTGACAGACCTCCAGGCTCACCCTGCCATCCCCCACTTCCCAGCCAGACCCCCCTGGACAGCACCTGCGCCCAAAGTAGGGGACATGAAGGTGCATCGGAGGCCACCGTGGGTGGCACAGGCACGGCCCCTCTGAGAGGGAGGTCCAGGTCTACATGGCACAGCCACTCCACTCAGATGTGTGGGCGCCTCGCAGCTTCTGCCGGGGAGCACTCCCAAAGCATTTAAGCATTTGTATTCCGCAGCCTCCCTGGCTCTGGACTTGTCCCCCCCGCCCGCCAAATGCATCATTAGGATGATCGTAGGCCTTTAGGCAGGCGGCCAGGCTGCAGCCAACACTCGCTTCAGGATGACAGACGCCCCACCCCCACCCACTGTTTTGCCATGATTTAGTGCTTGTGTACATCAGTTGTAAGAAAGTATCACTTTCGATATCCTTGTGGGTTTTTTTCCCTGTGCTGCTGATTGGTATAATTTATATGAAGGCTCTAAGCCCCCTGCCGGGCTGGGACTACTTGTGATACACATATAATTACAAACCTTCTTTCCAGCTTTGTGTGCTGCCGGGAGGAAAGACATTTTAAAAGGAGCTATTTCGGTTGGGCTGATGAAATGCATATTCATGGCGGGGGGGTGTTATTTAGCTGTTATTGTTCAGCAGGCCTGGTCCTTGGGGATCAGAGGAGATGCAGGGAGGGGGTCCGGGGTTGCTGGTTTGACTCTGTAACCTTGAGCTGTGTGCACACCTGGCTTTGCAAGCCTTGGGTCAACCCCCAGCCACAGCCCCTGGGAGTGGGGGGCAGCTGCCTCCGACCTACTCCCTCTGGCCCCTCTCCTGTGCCTTGTTTCAGATGTGGGGGTCCCGCCCCCCTCCCTGCATTCGGTACTCTCCACTCCCCCAAACCTGAGCCTCCCTCACCGTCCCCAGAGACTGCCTCCTGCTCAAACACCTGGCAGCTCCCATGGCCCACCCATGGAATCCTATGCTGCGTCTGTGCGGGGCGTTTGCCACACCAGCACTGCAGGTGTCCTCAGGAACCAGGCAGGAGACATGTCTGCTGCCGCACAGTGTGGGCGTGGCCCGGAGCCGCCGCTCACCTCAAGGCCGTCACATCCAGATTTTAAAAGACCTGTACTTTAAAGAAAATGTAAGGGGGAAGTCTTAATGACATCAGCCTTGAGAAAGAATTTATGAGGAAGGCCCCTCAACAACAAAAATAAACAAATGGGACCTGATGAGGTTAAAAAGCTTCTGCACAGCTAAGGACACAATTGACAGTGCCAACAGACAACCTTCAGGATGGGAGAAGATGTTCCCGTGTTAGGAATCTGACAAAGGGCAATAACCACGATCTACAAAGAATTCAAGCAAATCAACAAGGAAAGAACAAGCAACTCTGTTAATTATGAGGCAGGAGACACAGACAGAATCTTTCCCCAAGAGGACAAATGGTCAACAAACACATGAAAAAATGCTCATCATCCCTAATCATCAGAGAAATGCAAATCGAAACCTCCTTTCAGAGTCACCTCATCCCAGTGAGAAGAGCCCACATCACGGACCCCCACGCTGCAGACTGGATGTAGAGAGAGGGCACCACCCTTACCCTGCCGGTGCGAGCAAATCATACAGCCTTTTGGAAAGAAATATGGAGAATCCTCAGAGAGCTAAGAGTGGACCTTCCATTTGATCCACGATCCCATTACTAGGTGTCTACCCAGAAGGAGAAACACCTGTTTACCATAAGGACATTAGCACCCACGTGATTATAGCAGCTCAATTTACTGTCTCCATGATCTGGAAACAACCCAAGCGCCCATCAACATGTGAGTGGATTAATAAACTGTGTATACGTAGACCGTGGAGCATTGTTGAGCCATAAAAAATGGAGACGTTCCATCTTTTGTATTAACCCAGATGGATTTAGAGAACGTTCTCCTAAGTATCCCAATAACAGAAAAGCCAGCACCCCGTGAACTCAGTACTATGATGAAACTAGTGGGTGAACAACCACAAGCCCAAGCAAGGGAAAACACGAATTCAAGAAAGGGGGCGGGGCACGGGGCTCAGGACACGCCCACCTATGGGGTACGATGCAGGGTACGTGGCACATCTCCTGGGTGACCAGCTGAAGGCAACTCAGACTTCACCTTACAAATAAAACAGCGTAACCTAATCACACGTGTCTTCATATTACTCCTAAATTAAGAGGAAAAAAAAAAGACCGGTGCTGGTCAAGCAGACATCACCCAGGGGTCCTCGACCAGCCATGTGCCCACAGTTCCCTGTGCACTAATACTTTTCTCCTCACAGAGGTCTCTGGGGAAGGCCACTGAGTGTGCCTGCCCGGCAGAGTGGGCTGAGACCCGGCCCTAGGCATGGCAGCACCGCGTCCAGCCCCAACCTCTCCTGCATCCTGGCACCTGTGCACCTCGGCCTGGGCTGCGTCCCCCCGACTCCCAGCTGTGAAGCTCCCAGGCTAACGTGCACCCAGCTCCTGTCCCACCAGGGGACCGGGCTCTCCAAACTTGCGTCAGCTCTCTGAAGCTGAGCCGTCCTCTACCACCAATGGCCAGGACAGGGAGGCTGTGCTCCCCACGCCCAGAGCCCCATCCATTTAGGGAAACATGGTCATGTACTGATCCTTCAGAACAGCTCTCTCCTGGGCTTGGGGCTCAGTGCTACTCTGCGACTTCCAGGGCAGCAGCTCCTGGGGCAGGAGACACAGGCAGTTGTCCTGAGAAGCAGGGCTGCAAATAGGTCCACTCCTGCAGGACACAACTGGGGAGATGCGGCCCCCACGCCTCTGTGACCCCGTGAGAGGCCCACACGTTTGCATCCTGTGTGACCCTCTGGGTGGGTCTTCCTTCGATTTTTAGCATGATTTTCCTGTTTGGGAAAGAACCGAGGAAAATTCTACAACTGTGATTCAGTTCAACTGCAAACATCCTGAGCACCTGACTGGGCACAGTGTACCCACAAGGGGGGGAAAATAAACACTACAAACATCAACAAATGAACACAAATCAAGTGCTCACAGGGCCATGCAGGTGCACAGCTGGGGCTGGGGCTGAGGCGGGGCCAGGTGAGGCTGGGCAGGGTAGGGCCTAACGGGCTTGGGACTTGGGCTCCAACCTCAACTCAGGGAACAGGTAAAGCCACCTCATCTGGAACAATTTGAGCCACAGGTTATAGACCTGGAATCTGACGCCAGGAGTCCTGACCCTGCCCTGCCTGGGTGGTGCTCCCTGTGGGACTGAGCTGGGGCCTGCCTGAGTCACCACGGTCCCCATGCAGAAGGGCAGGAAGCTCTATAGGGTGCCCTTAGCACCACAAGCGAGCAGGTGGTGGGGGAGCGTCCACTCCTGCTGCCGCCTCGCCATGGGAGCATCACCCACTGGCAAGGTGTTTTTTTTGGTGGGGGGGGGGGGTATCTATTTCTTAGTTTTTTTTTAATACAGAGAAATAAAATAGGAAGAAGAAAATGATTTTTATCCTCACTCAGATCTCCACTACTGACCTTTTATTTTTTTATTTATTTTTTTTTTGGTAGAGACCGAGTCTCACTCTGTCACCCTTGGTAGAGTGCTGTGGCATCACACAGCTCACAGCAACCTCCAACTCCTGGGCTTAGGCGATTCTCTTGCCTCAGCCTCCTGAGTAGCTGGGACCACAGGTGCCCACCACAATGCCCGACTAGTTTTTTGTTGCAGTTTGGCCAGGGCTGGGTCAGCGCCGGCACCCCTGACCTTTTATTTTAAACAGAACACTCCCATGGGCTGAGAAACCTGAGGCCAGTGGATGCCTCCCACACCTACTCACCTGTGGCCATTTCTGATTTCAGATGAGAACGGGCACACCCGGGAAAATCATACACACACACCCCTGTCCAGCACCTGCTGCACACACAGTCCCACCATTCTAGCACCTTCTAAGGGCGTCCTGGCAATAGGCCCCGGGAGAGGTCCCATCAGAGCAGCCTCTGCAGGCCAGTGTGGTTGGCCTGGGCTGCAGGCAGGAGGCTGAGAATTCCAGCCACCGCAGTGTCCCAGGGCCAAGGTACTTGCCTTGCATCCTGCACCCAAGGTAGGAACAGACCCTCACAGGCCCACAAGTCCTCTGCCACTCAGGGAAGCCCCTGGAGACCTCCAAGCACACGGAACCCCGACTGTCTCAGAAACTGTCTCTGTGTTTGGCCAGCTGGCCACACCTTGCCCATGAGAGCCTCTGCCAGATGGCAAGGACATCTGGTCTTCCCTGCGTGCCTGAGGCCACTTTCCAAGCAAGGGCCCGAGAGCTCAGCAGCCTCAGCGCTCTCTTCTTATTGCCTGTCATCAGAAGGGACGAGATAGTTGATGCTAGTTGTGTTTGGTTAGCTCAGTCATGCCATCAGGACTCACGTGCTTCATCTCCCTCCTCCGCCACCTGTAGCCCCTGGTGGTGGCTGCAAAAGAGCTGCCAATGCACCTGCATCAAGTCCAGCTCAAGGGATGACCATGGTAATGATCCCGTCATGCTATTGTCAAGGAAAGCAAAATACATCTTTTTGCGCACCCAGGGTTTCCTGTGTCTCACGTTCAGAGATTGGTCCCAAACCACCCCAAGCCGCAAGGGATAATGACAGGCAGTGGTTGGTGTCATTCTGGCCACTATGAGGGGAGGCAAGGAAGGAGAGGGGAGCGCCGGCTGGCTTTGGGGTCAGCCACGCTCCCACACACATTCTCAAGCAAGGTGGGACCCTTGGGCAGACTCCTTAGGGTAAAGGTGAGGACAGGTCCCCAGACTTTCATGTGCCGGCTAAGAGAGTATGCCCCCCAGCAAGTGATGGATTTGAAGATTATTTTTGGCTCTGATAGTTACTGGATACTTGTTTTTCCTTCTGTAGGAGGAAGGTGGGCTTTGTACTTTTATTTTTAGGCATCATCTCATTAATAATTTACTTATGTGCAGCGACGGCACCTTCAGACTCCAGGTCCACACTCCAGTGTGTTGGTGAATTATGTGTTCATTACTCGCGTACAGCATAAAAAGCATCTCGATGCCTAGAAAAATTGCTCATGTGATAAAAACCTTTGTCGTTTATTCATTTTAATACAATAACCATCTTGTCTCATGTTGTGAGTATTATTATCAGGACTCTGATGACAGCAGTGGCATCGGAGACAGTCATTTTTATAGAGCAAAGTTATTGCCATGTTTAGATTATCAGAATTTTTATTATGGTGCTAAAATGAAAACTGATAAAGGGGGAAAGTAGCTGCTACACCTGTAGTTCCCAGGGCCTCCGAGCAGAGGGCTCCAGCCCAAATGGGACTCAGCGGTGAATCACCTACAGTCGCCAGAGTACTCGGGTGCCTCCTCTGTGCCCAGCACCACATGGAAATGGACATGGACCAGCGGCTTTACCTGCAGGTAGAACATCACTTAGCGAGAACTAGAGGGTGCACCCCCACATACACCACCCAGAAGCCCCTGGCTTCCCTGGGAGGAGCCCACTGAGAACTTCTGGGCCTCGCTGAGTTTGTGACTGGATGAGGTCAGCTTTCATCAAGGGTGGCCTGCTAGAGGCCACCGGTTCGTCAGATGTCCAGCTGCCTCATCCTGTTGCCTTTGGCCTTAAATCCAGAGTTAAAGACTGAGAATGAAAGGGTGAGGACTGCAGAGAGGCTGGCCTGAAATCAAGGACTGGGGAGCAGGATTTCCACGCATTCCCAGGGGTTCCCGAGCACCTGCTGTGTGCCACGAGTCTAGGGGGCAGAGCTAGGAAGGGACCCAGTCTTCCACGGAGGCCACATCTGCCGCAGGTCAGTCAGCACAAGGAAAGGCTCAGCCACACTTGGCACCTGAGGGTCAGCTGTGGCCTGGCACCCTGGCTGCCTCCCGGGTCTTGCTCTCAGGCCACTGTGGCCCTAATCCCTAGGGCACGCCCCGGGAGTAGGAGCTTCTAAGTAATGATCTCGGCCCTCCCTTCTTTACTGCGTTAAAATTCACACTGAAGGCATTAGTAATTCACTGTGTTGTGCAGCTGTGACTCCATCTAGTTTCAGGCCTGTGCCATCCTGTGCCCTTTAACAAACTCTTTGCTCTGCCCCAGCTTCCAGAGACCCTTCCTTCACCAGCTCTGTGCCTCTGCAGACTGTCTGTTCGGAGTATTGTGTGTGAGTGGGAGTAGGTGTTCCATGGCCTTCTATGGCTGCTGCCACTGAGTGTGGTTTTATGTTGCCGTTGCTTCAGGACTTGGCCCCTTTTGTGACTGCATAATACTCCACCAGGTATATCAGCTACTTTCCCCGTTATCAGTTTTCATTTTAGCACCATAATAACAATTCTGATACACTAAACATGGCAATAACTTTGCTCATCCATCCATCAGCTGGATGGGGCGGGGTGGGGGGGGGTTGGCTTGGGCAAGGTCACATGGATAGATGTCAGCTCTTCTGGGCCTATGCCCAGCAGTACCCCCAGCATGTCCCCAGGGTGAGGGGAAGCTGGGGCCCGGCTGAGATGTGCCTCATCCCTTCCACTCCTCCTGGGGGTTCTCTTCAGTCAATTGCTTGTACAGGAAAATCTGGCTGTTTGTAGGGACCTCAACCCAAGACACAGGGACCTAGAAGTGCAGGTGGGCCTCCGTGGGGAGGTACCCTAGTCCCATACCTGGACACCACAGTGACATTAGTGTCTAGTTGGTCCTTGCCTGCCGAGTGCTGTGTTACGTGATCCTCAGACAGCACCTGAGCAGGCAGGGCTCCGACTTACTGCAGCTGACCACTCAGGCTATCCCAAGTGGGAAGGAACGTGCAGGAACGCTCCTGGGCTGCTCGCAGACCTGACGGGATGACTGGACAGGAGACTGGACAGTCAGGTGGCCCCTGGCCAGGGTTCTGGGTCTGCATGAGGAGGCACAGAGCAGCATAGCTTTGTGCTACCACACAAGCGGGCACTACTGTGCAACCATCCCCACTGTCAGCAGAGACACCTGCTGCAATGCCATGCCCAAAGTCAAAGAGGTCCTGCTCTCTGTCAACTCGTCTGGCCTGCACTCACTGTGCACCGCCAGCCAAATGTGTCCTACTCACGCTTCTGTGAGTGGTCGTGTGACTAAACGTGTGTCTTCATGATTTATAAAACTCAAAGTATTGTGAACAGTTGTGTATGATGGCATCAGTGTTACACAACAAATGCCTTTTCATATCACAGTCTGGATTTTTCTGCTCGTTACAAGAACCTAAGTGAAAATAACTGAAGGCTGAATTTTATCATGCATGAAAAATACTCGATAAAATGCAAGAAATACAAAAATAACGTTCAAGAACCAAGGAGGAGTTGGGGATGGGGGATGAGAATACTCCTCCGGCTTCAAATTTGTCTCATTAATTCCATAAGAACAACGTGACCCAGCGCCCTGGCAAAGGGCTTTTAAGTTAAACTTCGAAACAGCTAAAAGAAGCTCAGGCAGGCCAAGGTTACACTTCCGTAATCACCTTCAGAAGCAATTAAAGTGAAGTTCTGGCTCGAGGTCTCAGAGTCACGGTGACGTTTGACAACATGGGCCTCCTCAGTCCCCTGCCCACCCCCAAAGTGGCATTTGTGAAGCTGGCTGGGGAGAGGGGCAGTCTCTGCTGGCGCCTCCAGTGTCCCTGGAGACCCCGAGGCTGCTGACTCTGTCCCAGGGCCTGTGCTGTGAGCACAGAGTGCTGCTCCCGCGGCCCCCTGACTTCAGAGGCCTCGGAAGGCAGTGTGACCACTGGAGAAATGGGCCCGGGGCACACTAGTTACTCGTGAGCCCTCATCAAGTCCCTTGGCCTCTCTGGGCCCCGGTCTCTCCGTCTGCAGAATAGGCAGGGGGATCAGGTGGACCTGGCACTGTGGGGTCTCCCCTCCACTCGTCCTTACAGAGTTCCAGGTGTGAGGGGTCCCTCCTCTTCTGAGGCAAGGACAAGAACACGAAAGGCTAGGAGCTGTAATTTGCCCAAAGGGGCCTACGACAAACATGAAGAACAGGCTGAGGATGGGCCACGGTCGTGGGGGTCACAGGGCAGGCCTTCCCGGAGCCTCACAGGGCCTTCCTCTTCCTCCTCCTCGAGCTCCTGCTGGCCCCACGTGTTCTCAGACCAGCCTGGGATGGGATGTAACCGCCCCTTTCCTCCTCCTCTAATGGCCCAGCTCATCCTCCTCCTCACACAGAGCCTCTGACCTTCCCTCTGCCTCCCAGGCTAAGCCTGAGCCCGGCAGCCCCTCCCTACCTCCCTGGCTACTCACTTTCTCACCCTCCTCATCCTTGGGTCAGGGGTCCTGCCTCCTTCAGGAAGGCCTGAGGCCCCAGGACGGCCCACAAGTGACCATAGCAGCAGGCTAAGGGCCAGACACCCTGCCTGGGAGGCACGTCCTCACTCCCTCTGCTCCTCTGGGAACTACTGGGCACCCCTGGCCATGCCACACCCTGCCGGGCTGGCAGCCATGTCCCTGTTCCCAGGGCCCACAGAAGGATGTAGACACCAAGTTCATGCTCAAACACAACGGGGGACGGGGTGGGGGGTGGTCCTACACCAGCAGGCAGGAAAACAGACTCAGAAAACCTAAGAAAACCCTGGTCTTCTATCTGCATGAAAATCAAGGTGTTCAAGCAGGGGCCCCCATGCACCCCACAAGGGCAGAGCCCGTGCTCTTGGGTGCAGTGGCCTTCCCACCTCTGGGCTCCATGAAAGTCTGATTCTAAAAGGAAACTGCGCTTCTGAGCAGGCTGTACTCGGCAGCCCAGTGCAAATCCACTTGCCTTAGTCCTGGCACTGTGGGGATGGGTGGGGCAGGCACAGTGACTGCTGTCACCATCCAGAGCTTTACTCCACAGAGAGGTGGGAACCGCTACAGGCAACTCAGACTCCCACCAGGTGAGGAAAAGGAGAGCTGGCTGCTGTTTCCCTGGGAAATCTCTCGGTTTAATATCCTACAGGCAGTAAGAGCCGAAACACTTCACTCAAGGGTTATATCCTGCTGGAAGAACTTGATCCTTAGATTTCAAAAGCATCTTTTAAAATGCTAGGGCAGGAACCAAAGAGGCTTTATTAATGGCAAAACCTAGCAAATGGCCACCATAGTACAGGCTGGTTCAGAGAGAAGGCTGTGTGTGCGTGGCTGTATGTGTGTGTTAGGGTGTTGTATGTATATGTGTGTGTATTTGTGTTTGTGTGTGTGAATATTTGTGGGTTTGTGTGTATGTGTGTGTGTTTGTGTGTGTGTATATGTGTTTTTGTGGGTTTGTGTGTATGTGTGTGTGTTTGTGTGTATATCTGTGGGTCTGTGTATGCAGTTTATCTGTGTTCTGTGTGTATTTGTGGGTTTGTATGTGTGTGTGTTTGTGTGTATATCTGTGTTCTAGGTGTGTATGTTTGTGGGTTTGTGTGTGTTTGTGTGTATGTCTGTGGGTCTGTGTATATTTGTGGGTTTGTGTGTGTATGTGTGTGTGTTTTTGTGTATATCTATGGGTCTCTGTGTGTGGTATATCTGTGTTCCGTGTATATTTGTGGGTTTGTGTGTGTCTGTGTGTATATCTATGTTCTATGTGTGTATGTTTGTGGGTTTGTGTGTGTATATCCGTGTTCTGTGTGTGTATATCTATGGGTCTATGTGTGCAGTTTATCTGTGTTCTGTGTGTATTTGTGGGTTTATGTGTGTGTTTGTGTGTATATCTGTGGGTCTGTGTGTGCAGTTTATCTGTGTTCTGGGTGTGTATGTCTATGGGTCTGTGTGTGCAGTACATCTGTGTTCCGTGTGTGTATGTCTGTGGGTCTGTGTGTGCAGTACATCTATGTTCCGTGTGTGTATGTCTGTGGGTCTGTGTGTGCAGTATATCTGTGTTCTGGGTGTGTATGTCTGGCAGTCTGTGTGTGCAGTATATCTGCATTCTGGGTGTGTATGTCTGTGGGTCTGTGTGTGCAGCATATCTGTGTTCTGGGTGTGTATGTCTGGCAGTCTGTGTGTGTATATCTGTGTTCCATGTGTGTATGTCTGTGGGTCTGTGTGTGCAGTATATCTGTGTGTGTGTGTGTGTGGTATATCTGTGTTCTGGGTGTGTATATCTGTGTGTGTGTGTGTGTGTGTGTGTGCGGTACATCTATGTTCCGTGTGTGTATATCTGTGAGTCTGTGTGTGAGTATATCTGTGTTCTGGGTGTGTATTTGGACAAGACCCAGCAGACACACTCTGAACCTGACTTCCTCCAACGCCCTCTTTGCCACACGCCGCGGTCCCCACAGACCCTGCTCCCCCCCTGACTGTCCCTACCCTGATGTGCCATCACAGAGGGAGAGGATGTCACCTCCGGGCCGAGCTCTGATCTGGTCTGGCGGGCAGGCGTGCCAGGTGTGACGCTGGGCACAGATGTGTTTCCTGGGCTGAGTGAGGCATTGCTGCCCCCTGCGGACAGGACAGAGACAGCTGCAGCTGGGGGGCAGCACCCACACCCCAAGGGTCCTTTCCTGGAGGGCGGTCCCTCCTCCTCTTGAGATGTTTTCTGGAATCTGGATGTGATTCTCTGTCCTAGCTTCTTCCCCAAATGCTTTGGGAGTAAACCTCTAAGGTGTTTGCAATTCAGACCCACACATGTGACTTTTCTCTAGATTCAAGTTCATTTAAAATTAGGCAAATACTCCTCCTTGGGGGAGATTCTGCCAGAATCCTTCACTCCCAGCCTCTTCTAAGGACGGGAGCTGGCCTTCCAAGCAGCAGTCCCTCGGTGCACACAATTGCCGGGCGCCATAAGTTATTTTAATGTAGACATCACTTAAACTAACCTTTCACCATCTGTTCCGTCCTTTACTAACAAATGCAAAAGAGCACAGGTCTCTGTGGCACCGTAAAGCAGTGCGTGGTGGCCGCCTGAATTCCTTTGCATGGCCTATCAGGAGCCTCCGTGGAGGCTTTTCGTGGCCTATCAGGAGCCTCCGTGGAGGCTTTTCGCGGCCTATCAGGAACCTCCGTGGAGGCTTTTTGCGGCCTATCAGGAGCCTCCGTGGTGTTTCTGCCTTTACCAGGCACAAACCAAAGGGAAGCTGCTCCCTCCAGTCTGGTGCATTTGTTCACACAGTATTTTCTCCTCGTGCGGTAAACTGTGGGAGAATCCAGAGTGTTCTGAGGGCCGATGCTCAGGGCCCCGCACCCGCCATGTTTGGCGCCCAGCCCCCAGCGTATTTCAGAATAGGGGGATGAAGCAAGAGCAGCCCGGTGGTCAAAATGTAATGAGTTTGTTTGCAAAAAATAAAACACACACACACACAAAAAGCCTTTAAATATGTTTTGGCCAGCAGTTTTACAATTAAATGTAAGTGTACAAGATGGAAACGCTGCCATTGCACACAGCAGATCACCTGTCCTTCCGCTGCCCTGCCTCCATGTGCTCTCCCAGCTCAGGGCAGCCGGGCAGTGCCCTCTCTGAACCAAAGTTAAAGCTCTCAAACTCACGGGGCCCTAGAGCTTTCTGGCTCTCCTGGTAGGCGGTGATCTCAGCCCTTCTCCCCACCCCGACCAGTAAGTCAGCACAGACCGAGGGAGGGGCTCTCCCCCTCGTCCAGACTTGGACCCAGGGACCAGATCTTGGTGAAAACTGCCCTGGGTAGAGCAGAGAGCATCTCCAGGAAGAACAGCTGCCTCTGCCAGGCCTGCACTGAAAGGGCGGTGCTTGGTGACCTCCAGAAGTAGAGGCAGAGCTGAGTAAGACTCAGGCGGAGCCTCTCCCACGATGCCTGCCATGACCAGGCAAAGTGCGGGCGGCCCTGTGCCCAGACCAAGCAGATCTCCGCGTTTCTGCTGCCAGGCCCGGTCTGCCAGCCCCCGGGTGCTCTCCACGCAGCCTTGAATGCTGTGCACCACTCGGGCAGGTGCCTGGGGACCAGGACACAGAGGCTCCTCTCAGGCCATGTGGAAGTGTCAGTATGCCCACAAGTGTGTGCGCACCACGGCAGACTGCGTGCTTTGGCCCCCAGGGGCCCTGGTCAGCACCAGTGTGGGCCCCAAATTCATGTTGACCCCCGTAAGGCTACACAGGATGATCGTCCCTACCTCTCACTCAGAGGTGCCGACTTCCTCCCAACCAAACACTGCAGTCCTGGGGTGGCTCCATGCTGACCAGCATGATCGTGACTCAGTCAGCCCTGAGCCAGCCAGTCACCAGGAGATGCTGGTTCAGGAAAGCATTGTCTGCCGGGCCTAGTTTTCTCACCTTGTTGTCCTGGGGGTAGCCGTCTAGGTCCCATCCTCTGTTCAGGAAAAGTACCAGAGAACTCCTAGACACCCTTGGCGCTTTCAAGTTGGGTTCCCGGACGGTACATTTCTGTCCCTTCGTTCTTGGTGACTGTGCTGGTGACATACCAATCTCCCTCGTTCCGTGCCCTCTGGACTGAGTGTGCTGTTCATTTGCTGTAATTCTGTGTCAGGGATGAAAACAGGACTCAGCCTCTGGGTTCCACTGTGTAGGAGTCTGTTAGCTGTATTAGTAAACACGATTAAATAGCCTCTAAAGCAATATTGATTCTTATTTGACCCGATGGTTATTTCACAATGCCTTTTAGGTTTCTAAAAGGTCTTTTTGTTTTCAGCTTCATCATTAAATTTTAATTGCATCAATTTCAATAAAAAGACCTGGCCAATTTTGCTTTATAGAATACTTTTCAAGTTTCCAGTACTGTCTACTTTATTATAAATGTGTTGTCATGGTACCATGAGCTTTAAGGGGAAAAAAAGGAGTTGTCTTTTATTTTGTTTTTTTCAAGACGGAGTCTAACTCTGTCAACCTGGGTAGAGTGCAGCAGTAGCCTCAGCCTAGCTCACAGCAACCTCAAACTCCTGGGTTCAAGTGATCCTTCTGCCTCCACCTCCTAAGTAGCTAGGACTACGGGCGCCCACCACCACACCAGCTAGTTTTTCTATGTTTAGTAAGTCAGGGTGTCGCTCTTGCAATCCACCCTCCTTGGCCTCCCAGAGTGCTGAGATTCTAGGCAGGAGCCACCACACCAAGCCCAAACATAGGATTTTCTAAAGATGTTTTCAAAATTGAATGAGGATCCAATGAGGAATTTGAATTAATTCCACCTGGTCAGTTATCCAGAGTGTCCATAAAGTTTGTGTGCGATTTAAAAATAAACCATTGCACACAAACTTTCTGGACACCCCGTATTTCTAGATCCTTGTGGCCTCCCTGTACTTCCCCCAGGGAGCCCTCCAGGCTCCAAGATGTGCCCAAATCTGAGTGGGTGGCCGGCCATGTCTCCACCAACTTCCCCTTTGCATTACAAGATGTTTTGCTTCATCAAAAAGGAAGACATGTCTTTTTTTTATTATTATTAAATGATAGCTGTGTACATTAATGCAATCATGGGGTACAGTGTGGTGTTTTCATATACAATTTGAAATATTTTCATCAAACTGGTTAACCTAGCCTTTATGTCATTTTCCTAGTTATAGTGTTAAAACATTTATATTCTACTTTCAGAAAGATTCACTTGTACCCTTGTAAGATAAACCACCGAGGTGATCCCTCCAATCACCCTCCCTTCACCCATCCTTCCCCCCTCCAGGAAGACATGTCTTATTTTCAGTGCTAATGTCAACAATTAAACGACGCCCCTGCCTAACCTAACCCCACCCCACATTTCATGCTTGTCTGTGCTGTTTCCGTTTCTGCCACAGTTATGGGTCTTTTCTGGCTTACTCTGGATTGAGGATCCCAGGAACCATTGTTAAATTCTATTTAAACAATAGCTTTCTCCGTGAAATGTACTTTAATGTTCATATTTAGCTTTAAACCATGACAATGATGCCCTTCCGTGTTAAATGAGTGTCTAAGCGTGGGTCACCTCAAGAATGGCCCCCCATTCTTGAGACCCTAATGGGGAGTTACCGCACAGGAGATGGGATCGTATCTTCTAGGGCTTCTATGGAAAAAGCAGGAAGCCAGGGTATGTTCTCAGTCTTTTCACATGGGACATTACCAAAGTTTTGAGCTACATAAAAATCAAGAATCATAAAATCCATGGGGACAGAAACATATGAAGCCGTCCTGGCAGCACAGATAAGCTGAGCAGTTAGACGTGCGCGGGTGAACCAGAAAGCACACTCTCGACTGTGTTTCTTGGAAGCGAAATAATGGACCCCAACATGGTCTGTCTCAAAACTTTCATAGTGACCTATGTATATCCAAAAATGTCTGTGGCCTTCACACACTGCTGAGACCTTGGTCCCAGCATTCTCCCTCAGAGCTCTGTGCAGCTGCTGTCCCCTCACCTGTGTCCTTCCTGCCTTTGAGGGCCCACGTCAGGCCATTCTTGCCGTCATTTTTATTTTTCTCTGCGTCCTGATCTCTGTCTGGAGTCCCAGCTCCCTGCACCTGCACTGAACTCAAAGTATGATACCATGTTCCTCCCTGTTAGCTGGTGGGCCCCAGGCCTGTAGATGGTGGCCCTCAGTGAGTCCCTGACCGTTGGCTGTCCTCCTGGGAATGGTCACGTGTGACAAGTTCAGGGATAGGTGGCATCTTGGGCACACAGACTGACCTCTTCTCTCTCTGCTCCTCCTCCAGATCCGGTCTGACAAGGACAATGACATCCCCATCCGCTACAGCATTACGGGCGTGGGCGCTGACCAGCCCCCCATGGAGGTCTTCAGCATCGACTCCATGTCCGGCCGCATGTACGTCACTCGGCCCATGGACCGAGAGGAGCGAGCCTCATACCATGTGAGTATCTCCACCAGGGCAGGACAGAGGGTGGCAGGACAGAAGGTCACCAAACCTAGCCAGTCTCAGCGCTGCCAGGCCTGGCTGGGCCCTAAGCAAGGCAGGTGCCTGCCTGGCCTCAGGGTTCCTAATGCACAAGGAGGCCTCCAAATTTGTCCTGGACTAGAAACTTCTGGAATGCTAGGGAAATCTCAGTCACTGGATGCCACCCCCAGGGTTTTTAACTGAGTGGTCCTAGGATGGGTCTGCTAATTTGTGTTCTAATACATTTGCAGAGGGATGTCTGCCCAGGCCTGGGACCACATAGGGAGAACCACTGGTCTAGAAAGTCTCCAAACCCACAGCCTCCTGCCTGGGTAGCCTCTGCTGGGGGCACAGGCTGCTGCACACCGTGGCCCCTCCCACCCTACCCTCTCATTTCCTTCCTCCTGCCTCTCTGACAGTAGGAAGCACCTCTGAGACGGGACCTGCTCTGGGTCAGTCTCACAGGCTGTGCATGGCAAAGACACGGGTGAGAAGGATGGAGGCTGGAGACAGTGGCTTGGAGGGGCTGTCAGACTGTCTCCTCCTCGGCCATTCTGACCCTGGCTGGAGAAAGGGGGCCACAGCTGGGTGCACACGTCTCGCTGTCCCCTGGTCCAGTGATGCTAGAAGCCTAGTCCCCTGGGCTCCGCCCCCCACGGGCAGAGGAGGCACTGCACCTGCCAGAGGCAGCACAGACCAGAGCCAGACTGAGGGTCAAACCAGCCTGCCCCTCCAGGCGTAAGCCTCAACCCTCTCCAGGTGTGAGCCACAGCCACTGTAGGTGTGAGCTCTGCCCCCTCTAAGTGTGAGTCTCACCCCTCTCCAGGTGTGAGACCCACCCCTCTCTAGGTGTGACCCCCCCACTGCTCTCCAGGTAGGAGCCCCACACCTCCCCAGGTGGGAGTCCCACCCCCTTTCCTAGGTGGGAGCCCCACCCCTCTCCAGGTGGAAGCCTTATGCTCTCCAGGTGGGAACCCTGCCCCTCCCCAGGTGGGAGCCCTCAGGCAAACCACTTTCCTCTCCAGCTGGGGGTCTCTTTCCTGCTAAGTGGAGAGACTCAGATGATGGCAGCAGCTCCTAGGGTTGCCTGAGCACTCCCAGGAGTGCAACCCTGGAGCAGAGCCCAGCACTAGCAGGGGCTGTGTATGTTGGGGTGACCGTCATGATACCTGAGCACTCCCAGGAGTGCAGCCCTGGAGCAGAGCCTAGCACTAGCAGGGGCTGTGTATGTTGGGGTGACCATCATGTTACCTGAGCTCTCAGCTACTCAGCTGAGGAATTTGGGAACAAAGATGGAGGCCTTTGTTTTCTGTCCTGATGCTGTTATGCAGGGTTAACTGGTCTACCTTTACCTGGCTTTAGCTCATGATGCAGACTAGACCAGCCCTGGTGCTTCTCATGTTTGCTGAGTGTTGGGGATCCACTGTTCAATCTCCTCTCACCAGTAGACAGCTCCATGTGGGTGGAGGAGTCGCCAGGCTTGTCCACACCATATCCCAGACCCAAGAACAGAGCCTGGCCCTCAGTGGCTCACTGGGCACTCACAGACAGGAGGACCTGAGTAGGAGGAGGCCGGTTCTTCCATTAGCCATGGTGGCCTCCCGGAGGGTCCCCTGAGGCACCACCAGAAGTGGAGGCTGAAGGGACCCTGGAGCCTGCTTGGGAGACTGCCTAGTCCCTTAGTAGCCACAGATTTCCCTCCCTCAGACTGGCTGCCCAGTGGCCACAGCTTCACAGGCACTGTTCACATGGACTAGGGGGTTCCACACACCCTGTGGTCGATGCCCTTGAGCAGATACGCATCTGTAAGCTCACAGGACTCAAACTTCTCTCTTCACATTCTCTGCCAAGAGAAACCCGGCCTACATTTCCGGACTCTTCCTTCTGTCTGCCCATTTCATCTCTTGTCTGTCCATCCATCCATTCATTGTCCACTTATCCATACATCCATCAACCTGTCCATCTACTTATCCACCCACCCATCCACCCATCCATCCATCCACCCATCCATCCATCCACCCATCCATCCATCCACCCACCCATCCATCCATCCACCCATCCATCCACCCATCCATCTACCCATCCATCCATGCACTTATCCATCCATCCACCCATCCATCCACCCATCCATCCATCCACCCACCCATCCATCCATCCACCCATCCATCCACCCACCCATCCATCCACCCACCCATCCATCCATCCACCCACCCATCCATCCACCCATCCATCCACCCACTCATCCACTTACCTATCCATCTAATTATCCACCCATCTACCCATTCATCCAACTGTCCATCCACTTCTCCATCCAACTACCCATCTATCCACTTATCTTTGATCTAACTATCCATCCACTCATCCATCTAATTATCTATCCATCCACCCATCCATCCACCCATCCATCCATCCACCCATCCATCTAATTATCCATCCATCCATTCATCCATCCATTTACTTATCCATCCACCCATCCATCCATTTATCCATCCATCTCCCCATCATTCTATCCAACTCTACACTCATCCAGTCACACACCTATCTATTCATCCATCCATGGAACTTTTCTTGAGCTCTCAGCACCTGGCCCTGTGTTAGGTGCTGGGGAAGTAAAGGTGAACAGGCCAGACCTGATCCCACTTTGGAGGGCCTTGCACATTCACGAGATGAAGGGGCACTGGGTGCTTCTTGGCCTGAAGCCCCTAAGGAAGGCTGCATCCCCAGATTCTTCAGCACTAGACAAGTATTAAGAACAGCAGGTGCAGCCCCCAACAGAATGCCCCTGCCCCTGCCCAGACACCATCTGAGGTGGCATCAGGCACCCCTCTAACTTTGTCTCTTGGACAGTGGAGGCTAGAGCCAGGAGAGGTGCTACAAAGGAAATAGGCTGGTGCGTCAGCTGGATAGAAAGAGAGATTTCCCTTGGGTGCTTGAGTATCTAAAGGAAAATCGCTGTGTCCTTTCTGAGCGAGGACAGTGACTTTGCTCACGGTGCAGAGGAACAGGAAGGAAAGTGATTTGGGAGTCGGCATCTGCGGCACACGTGCCCGTGAGGGCTGTCAAGTCGTTTTAGGCACAGGCTCAGGTACGAAAGCGCAGACAGCCCGGGCAGCCTCTGCTGCTGGCTTCAGTGGAAGCAATTTCAGGATGTCTTTCCCCAGAGAGGGGCTGGCAGGGCCCTAGCTCCCCCTTTGAGGTCCAGGCACCCCTAAAAACCAGGTGTGCACTTTTTCAGCTGTTCTCACAGCACCACTCACAAGGACTGCCTGGCCAGACGCCAGAGACACACTGACTCCTCTCTGTCCCCCACCCTTCCCTCTCCCACTGTCCCTTCCCTCTCAGCCCTCCCTCCCTCCCTCCACCCTGTCTTGTCTGTCGGCCTGTGTCCGCCCTCCAACACACATAGGCCCCTTCCAAGATTCATTCTTCAGGGGCACTGGTGCCCTCGTCTAGAGGGATGGTCAGCCCGTGATTGGGGCCTGCCCCCCAGAACGAGGGTGCAGTGAGCCTCAGTCTCTGCATGGCCCCCCAGGACAGCCCCTACATCCCCTTCCCTTCTCATCTAACCGGCTGCTCAGGAGCCTCCCCCTCCATGCTCAGAGCTCTCTGCCTCTCCACGGGCACGGGATGAGGCCAGCTGATTTATACTCACTTTTCCGAGAGCAGATTCCTGGTTAGTTACCGCGGCCACTACAGAAGCATGCCTTCTTTCTTGACCTGAGCCATCCCTCCCTATCATCTCCTGGAGGCCATGATGTCAGGACTGGGACCCACGGTGCTGTGGCTTCCTGCTAGATGGGCACCCTGGTCTCCACACCTGATCCCACTGCCTTGTGCACAGCCCTGGCCGCCCTCCTGGTGCTGAGCTGTAGCCTGAGGTCTCCCAGGCTTGCTGCTTCTGCATCTTCAAGAACCTTTTCACTGAACACAGGGTGTTTAATAAAACCCCTGGTAGGCTCAACACCTTGGGGCCACCTGCCCACGGTCATGCCTGGGGCTCTGACCCCCGGCAGGAGCTCTGCTGCCACCTGCTCAGCTCCTTACCCATCCAGGATGGCCACAGATTCCAGATCCCAGTGCAAAGAAAAATGCCTGGGTGTCATCTACAGCTTATTAAGAATTTCAATATGTAGAGCAGAGTGTCACAGCTAAGCCACACACAGGGCCCTTAGGGGTATAGGCCCTGCATGACTCCACCAGTCTCAGGGTGTGAGGCTGGCTCTGTGTGCCCACCTTGAGGTAGGCATTATGTCAGTGTCATTTCTACAGACATCAGGGATTAAGGACATACAGGTCCTGCTGTGTGCCCCAGCCAAGCCTTGTGCAGGTGGCACCAGGGCCACTGCATGTCAGCTGCCCTTCCTGGAGGAGGAAGAAACAGCCTTAGGTTCCTGGGGCCCCTCACATAACAGCTCAGTGTCCAGAGCAGCCTGGAGCCCTGTCCTCCCCTGAAACTCTGAAGCTAGAAGCCCCCTGTCTGCAGCCAGGAGCTGCCCAAACAACAGCTGCAGCTGCCCCCCCACCCCGGGCACCTGCCTCTCCCTGGAGGTGGGAGCCCCTCTCTGCAGACTTTGCACCCCTGGCTGGACTCCGGGGACCCTGGGCTTTTCCCCTCCTATGACACACTTCAGGGTCTCTGAGGAGGCTGTCCCAGGCAGCAGAGTGTGCTGGCAGCAGGTCAGCCCCACGTGAGTCCTCAGGACAGTGCAATGACCCATCACGTGCTCCCTGCTCCATAGGCCCAGAGTCCAGCCAGGTTCCATGTGTTTCTGCTGCTCAGGCCTCACAGGGCCAAAAGGAAAAGTGGCTGCCTAGACACACACTGGGGGCTCTGAAGAGAATCTTCAGGTGCTCCAGGCCGTGGCAGATCTGAGGTCCCCAGGTCCCTGCCAGTGGGCTACACTCCTCTCCTAAAGGACATCTATATTCCTTGGCACGTGGCCCCTCTGCCGTCACCCAGCACAGGAGCGTAGCACACTTTCTCTCCTGCCACTGGTTCTTATGGTTGGATTGGGCCCCGCAGACGATAGCCTGCCTTGAGGTCACCACCACATGTTGTAACCCAGTCAGGGATGGGGGCACATCTGGGACCAGCACCTGACACCCCTAGGGCCATTCTTTCCTCCTCCCAAGTGCCGTAAATCCTGTCCCATCTCCCACTTGGCCTCTTTGACTGATGAGGTGGCACCAACGCACCCCCAGCCCAAGGGTACAATGACGATGGATGTGGGTCACTGTTCACTTCCCAAGACGGTGCTCTAGAAGATTCTTTTAAGGCTTCCATGAGTGAGACACTGTCGAATCCCACCACTCACTGTCACCTCGTGCAAGTTTTCTAACCTTCTTGCCTCGGTTCCCTCACATGCAGAACAGAGGTGGGGGCAGTGCCGACCCCACAGACCCCCATGAGAGCTGGAGTGGGTGGAGTTGAGGACTGCCCGGTACTCGGGGCTGCACAGCCACCGGCCAACACCTGGTGGGGGCCAGTGGCTGATGTTTCTGGTAAAGAAAATCTCCCCACTGTGCGCCCTGCACCACCTCTAAGGCCCAAGTGGGCTGCTCCCAGTCTGGGCCCCTGCAGGGAAATGCACAGCCCACACGGCAAGAAGAGGAGAGAACGGCCAG
Source organism: Galagoides demidoff (assembly GCA_963574575.1). Lineage (NCBI taxonomy): Eukaryota > Metazoa > Chordata > Mammalia > Primates > Galagidae > Galagoides > Galagoides demidoff. The sequence goes on from CAUYQV010018688.1 coordinate 33,167, forward strand.
AGGGGACGGGGCACCTCGCAGATGCTGTGCCCGCACTGTCCTCAGTCAGCACACGCCGTGCCCGCACGGTCCTCAGTCAGCACACGCCGTGCCCGCACGGTCCTCAGTCAGCACACACTGCCCGCACGGTCCTCAGTCAGCACACACTGCCTGCAGGGTCCTCAGTCAGCACACACTGCCCGCACGGTCCTCAGTCAGCAGACGTGCCTCCTCCCGAGCATGCCCCCCCAGCCCTGCCATGCAGGACCAAGCCCGTACCTTACACCTAGTCCCCTCCCCCATGGTGAGAACAGGGATGTGTCTGGCCCACAGCGTCGTGGGGAGCTCACTTTGCTTGGCGCTGAGACCTGTAGGTTGCAGAAGCTCAAGAGGACTCAGCTGAGACACCGCCTCCCCCACCACCAGGGCAAAACACCCCCAAACCCCTAGCAGTGTGCCCCAAGAGGTGGGCAGGGAGAAGCCTTTCCCCAGGGACCTCCCCCAGAAGCTACTGAGTGTAATCAGAACTGGGGGGCCGGGAGGGGGACAGCAGAAGCAGGCAGCCTTGTAGCTGCGTCTCCATTATCTGCTCTGGGGCTGCTGCTGCCACTAAAGATAGCGCCTAGGACCAGCAGCATGGTCTTAGTTAGGAGATAATAACTTTAATTTTAGCACAGAATTACTTGTTTTCAAAAGCCCTCGACCTTTGACTGGGTGTGTGATTGCCTGGGTGCATTTGACAAGATGAAGGATCACCTGGCCACGATGGAAGTGCCCACACAGCGCGGTGGGGCGGCACATCCGTCCGGGTCCAAGGAGCGACAGGGACGCGGGCAGCTGGTTGAAAGGGCAGGCGGTGTTTCAGGATCGTCCAGCATGAACTTGAAGGTGATGTGGCCACGTGCACAGCCACATCTCGCACGGCAGTCTGCAGTGTCCCCCGGGTCTCAGCCTAATCTGTCTCCTGTTACCAAGCACAGCCTCCCTGGGTACAGCCTGACACAATTTGCCCTTTAAATTGTGTGTCCTTCATACTGTTGCTTTGTACCCTCTGATGTCCCTGGAACCCATGCCCCTGTCCCACCTTTCCCGGGGTCATTCCCTCTCTGACCACTCATTTCCCCATATGTCAAACCCAGGAGTTAACTAGCAGAGGCAGGTCCCTGCACCTGCTGCCAGCCTCAGCCTCCTGGTAGCAGCAGTGTAAGCCCCCCCACACCACTGGACACAAATGGCTTTTCCGTGGCTGTTGGGAGTGGACATGAGCTCCTGTTTCAAGGGATGCCTGTCCTGCTCCAGACATTTGATAAGTACAGTCAGTAGTACTAGGACCGGTTCCAGAAGGCCCCAGAGGTCCGAGCTGGGACAGGTCACTACCGGGACCAGAGGTCCTGGAGGTCTGAGGTGGGAATGGTCCCCACAGGCCCAAGAGGTCCGAGGTGGGAATGGTCCCGACAGGCACTGGAGGTCCAAGCTGGGAATGGTCCCCACAGGCGCTGGAGGTCTGAGGTGGGAATGGTCCCTACAGGCCCCAGAGGTCCTGGAGGCCTGAGGTGGGAATGGTCCCCACAGGCCCCAGAGGTCTGAGGTGGGAATAGTCCCTGCAGGCCCCAGAGGTCCTGGAGGTCCGAGGTGGGAATGGTCCCCACAGGCCCTGGAGGTCCGAGGTGGGAATGGTCCCCACAGGTCCTGGAGGTCCGAGGTGGGGATGGTCCCCACAGGCCCTGGAGGTCCGAGGTGGGAATGGTCCCCACAGGCCCCAGAGGTCCAAGCTGGACCAAGGCAGGGGCGTCACCGGAGTGTGCGGGGCTCTGACACGTCTGTGCTGTCCTCAGCTCCGCGCGCACGCCGTGGACATGAACGGCAACAAGGTGGAGAACCCCATCGACCTGTACATCTATGTGATCGACATGAACGACAACCGCCCTGAGTTCCTCAACCAGGTGTACAACGGCTCCGTGGACGAGGGCTCCAAGCCAGGTGAGCCCAACCTCAGGGAAGCCGTGGTTGCTTCCAGGGTGGCCCGCCAGCTCTGCTGGGTGTGGGACAGGTGGGGCCTGGAGAGTGGGGGCCCCGGCAGCTGAGAAGGGCTGCTCAGCCCCCACCACCACGATGGCACCATGGGGCTTTCGTGCGAACACACGACATGTGACTTAGCAGGTATTTACCTGGGGCCCCCTCTCCTGGACCTCAGGGTCCAGAATGGGATAAACTCGGAATAAGACATGAGAATAGAGCAACCACAGTGATGATGGGCATGGTGGGTCCTGGGGATGGCTGTCCATAGGGGACACCCCTCTTTGAGCTGAAGTCTGAGAAGGAACAGTGCCCAAAGAGAGGAAGGAGCATGTGCCAAGGTCCTGGGGCAGGAGATGAGACCTCATCAAGCCGTGTGAGGTCTCATGGGCTACCCATGGGATCTGGTTCCAAGCTCAGTGGGAAGCAAACAAGGGCCAAGTCCCCAGGAAGCGAGCCTGTGTGGCCAAGGTTCTCTGTCCCATCAGAGCTAACCCTAGAGCCTGTGCCCCCCAGACCTCAGTGTGGCACAAATGCCGACTGCCCATGTTCAGGGAGGGCCATGTCTCGTGACTGCACCCTCTCACTACCAAGAAGCAGTCGACCCCCAGCCCTTCAACCATGAGGAGACTCCAGCCCTGAGGCGGTGAGGCGAGCCGCCCAGAGCCCTCAGCGTGTGCAGGTGGCAGCCCAGAAATCTCTACCCCCAGCAAGAACCGCAACGGGGCCTGGTGAGCTGCTAACAGGCCCCAGAAGGTTTCTGTTCAGGAAGAACAACTCCCCACTGGGCTGTCTCCTGCAGGGCAGGGGTCCCTTCTTCTTGGTTGGGACAAGCCTTTGCCAACTTGGGTTGGGCAAGGTTAGGAGGGAGCTGAGATTACTGCAGGGACCTCTGCTGGGGCCACCAGGCGAACTTGAAGTTTAGACAGGTGACAAACTTTTTAAGTACGTCCCAAACACCATGTGCGGCTTGCTTATGCTCCAGCAGAGTCTCATTGGGTTAACTATGGGTTTGACTGGGTGTCCTGTATTGTAGCCAGCAACCCCACCCCGGCTCTCTGACCAGTGCCCAGGCCAGGGCAGCCTACAGGAGGCCCGGGGTGCACAGTGAGCCTGGACAGTCTCTCCACTGGAATGCGGAGCTCGGGAGTGGTGTGTGCCCAGCGGGGCTGCAGGGAGGCTCAGCGGGAGCCTGGCTCTGGGATGGGAAGGCAAACATCTGTCATCACTTCCCCAAAGCCGCCAGAGGTGGCTGTCACAGTCCATCTCCAGGGGCTGCTGTTTCAGCAGGGTGAACTGTTGTTGATGAATCGTCTTTCAGCATCGAGAGGTGCGGCAGGGGCGAGTCGTGTGTCACTGAAGAGGACAGATGTGACATTATTTCTGCCAGAACCTTGGGCACTAGTCCCTGCAGTTCCTTGAGGGGCAGACAGTGGGTGGACAAATTAACTACAAGCAGACAGCAGCAAGGGAAGAGGGTGGCCAAAGCTGGCGGGCTGGGCGTGGGGTGGGCGGTGGGCACCAAAGTGCAGCCTCTCTCTCTGAGACCAAGGTACTATTTAAAGGCACTGGGATTTTCTTTCTATCACAAATCAAACCTCTCATGTCTTATTTTTTTTAAAAAATCAGTAGTGAAAATTTTCACATGTGAGCAACGGGCTCAGCCATGTCCCTGCCTCAGAAATCCCTGCAGGCTCAGCAGGCCTATAAGCTCAGAGTCCCCACACCAATCCTTTGCTCTCCAAAGGGTCCTCCCCATCTCTCCTGAGTTTTCCAAGGACCGCGCTGGGTTAAAGGCCACCTGGCCCCAGCAGGACCGCCCAGGGCCAGGGCAGTGCTCGCCCCTCTCAGCAGCAAACTCCCAGGACTTGGAAATCATCCCTCCAGGTCCTGCCCTCCCATCAGTCAGCTACAGTAACAGACGGGTTTTACACCACGCCTCCGTGGGGTAAGGAGAAACCAGTGCCAGGAATTAGCCGTTATTCGGAAGGAGAGGCTGATGAAGGGCTGGAAGTGTATTGTGATGGAAAACAAATGGAAAATTAAATGTTGACTCAGCGGAGAACCTTTGATGGTTTGCAGGTTCGTGGGGACGAGTACAAGCAGAGCTCGGGCCGAGGATCCTATGAGGTTCCGACGGTCACCCCACATCCTCCCCCAGCCTGTCTCCCCTCAATTGTGTGGAATCGTCCTCAGCCCCTGCTGATTACTGGCACTGCTGGGCTGGGACAATGTGGCTGGCGGTGGTGGCCAGCCCCCTGTGGTCTAGGGTCAAGCATGTGCCCACTCCCGCCACTGCCGCTGGACCCCTGGGTGGGCAGACTGCAAGAACCTGCCACAGGTGCTGCCCGGAAAAGGGGACGGCAATGCTGTGGCTGAGACGGTGTTTTCTAGAATCTGCTGGGGGAGGGAGCACACTCTTCCCAAGAGCCCTCACAAAACCCCCAAGTACTTCTTACTGGTCAGTCCCCAACCCTGACACATGCCCCAGGGCAAAAGGGTGGCACCAGTTTAGCACACAGGAAGGGGGCCTGGTCTTCCTGAGCTCCCAGCTGCCAGAAACCTCTGGCAGTTAATGTGTGGTCACTGTCTTCATCAAGTGGTCACTTCCACCAGGGCCTCTTTCCCTGGCATTAAAGTTACCCTGAGCCCCCTGCGTTGAGGTTACTGGGTAAGGGCCCCACAGAATCCCTGCAGGTCTGTGCACTGCAGACGTTTCCATGAAGTGATGAAGTTGTGCGGATTTCAAGTTCACCAGAAGTAGAACTAAAATTAGCTCCTCCTCCCCCAGAAACAGTCCAAGTGGACAGCATGAGAGGCCCAGGAGGATCTTTGCTGTGTGCTCAGTGGGGTCTGAAGTCCATGGGTGTCTCAGGGCCCTGGGTGGACAGGAAGCAGGAGCCTGGCCCTGCACCCTCTCACCACCCACCCAAGCTTCACTGCACTGTTCTGACCATGAGTTGGGCTTCCAGATAGGACTTCCCATTCAGGTTTCCACCTGCCAGCTTTCCCTATCCACTTCCTCCCCCAGGGGCCGGGCACAGCAGTATCCTGCCTGTGTCCAGTGCCCCCAGCACCCAGGGGCTCGGCCTCTGCACCCAGGTCTCCACCGTGTGGGTTCAGTGCTTGTGGTATGGTGTTGGAGAAGCCACCTCCCGCTGTCTCTGAGTGGGAACTTGGTCGGCCATTGAGGAAAAACCTGGGCACTGACCATTGTCAATGGTTCTGCTGCCAATAAATATTAACTTATTCGTAATAAATTCTTACTCAGAATATTAGTTCATCTTCCCAACTCCCCAACTTAATTTTATCAGATTGAACCTCTTAATAAATATAAGACTAGTTTAAACACCAGCTGTCCTCTGTGTTGGATGCCAAAGTTAGCCTTCCTGGCTCGTCCACCTGCAGCTCTGCCCGGCCCTTTCCTCTGGGAAGGAGGTGGTCTTGGAAACAGCAGTCACAGAAAGAAAGACAGTCACAGCAGAGGAGGGACAGCCAGGCCTGCACTGTTGACCTCTAGCCAAGGCGGCTCCCCCCAGGCTGCCCTATCTCCTCCCTGACAGTAGTGAGCCCTGCAGGACCTTGGCACTTTTACCACCAGGAAGGCTCATGAGCCCCTCAGAAACCCCTGAGACTCAGATGCACTGCCCTGGGAGGGGAGGGTCAACCCTGAGCAAATGCCAGGGTGCCCCTTGGGGCTTATCTGCCTCAGCTCAGCCCATGGCCCTCCAGGACACCAGCGGCTCTGCAAAGGCTCCTTTGAACTAAGCGTCTAGGGAGAGCAAACGACAGGATAACAAGAGCTGCTGCTGCGCCCCGGTGTGAAGCCGTGCACCTGCCCGGCCTCCGCTGCCTGCTTTGCCAGGCCCAGCGCAGTGTCGGACATCTGCTCGACTGGCCCCCACAGACATTCCCTGCTTCTCTGCCCTGAGCAGGCCCAGCGATGGGGCACCGGCAGGCTCCACCTGCAATGGACGTGGTGGTGCAGGTCTCACAGAGGTGCACTCTTCAGGGCTCACAGCTGCTACCACGTGCCGGAAGGGTCCTGAGCTCTCCACAGGGGTCCACTCGCGACAACTGCCACAGTGGCCTGTAAGGCAGCTGCTTTCACTCCCCACCTTAGACGTGAACAAACAAAGGCACAGAACCGGTGCGGAAGGGCGGGCAGCTGCAGCAGGCGAGGACAAGATTTACGCCCAGGTGGTCAGGCCAGTGAGCTCAGCTTCCAATCACTCTGCAAAACTGCCTATGCTTCCCAGTCTGTGCATCTTTAATGCATTTGGCCAAAAGTCACAGCCTCCCAACCACAGCAGTTTGAACCAGCAGAGGCAAGGGAGAGAGCTCAAGGCCATCAGGTCCGCCTCTGCCTCCCAGCTCTCACCACATGGTCACAGAGTGGCTGCAGCAACCCCAAGCATCGTATCACCATCAGGCCAGAAGAAGGCAGGGGGAGAAGGGCAGTGTGTACCCTGGTCATTTCCCCAGGAAAAGTTCTGTGTGGATGTGGCCACTGTATATAAGGTGGGCATCTAAGCTGGGTGGACAAACATGAGCCCCACCCTCAAGAAGCCTGTGTCCAGCTGAGGAACTGAGAAATATAATAGTTTTACATTGTGGGGTCGGGGGAGCATATGCCCCAGGCCACTGGGCATGGGAAGAGGCTTTCCTGCCTTGGGGCCTTTGCACGTGCTGTGCCCCAGCCTGGAGTGTCCCCTCTCCCTGTCTCCTAGGAGGCTGGCTCATTCTCCTTCCTCTTTATCTCCCAAGCCGGTCCCTCTGTATCCTGGGAGCTGCCCCTTGACACTTGGTGATGCATTAGTCAGTCTGCTGCTGGGCTCCAGAGGCAGAGACCCCCATCTGCTCCTGGCATCTTTGTGCACCTAGGCAAGAGTGGGTTTCAGTGAAGGCCCAGCCTCACACTGGACAGAGAGCAGCCTGGGAGGACCCCCAGGCATATCCAGTGCTGGCTCCCAGTGCTGCAAGTATGTTCTGGAGTTAGTTCTGTGAGGGAGACAGGAGTCCATGAGAACCTCCTAAGGGTCTTTGACAAACAGGTGTGGTCCACACAGGTGCAGAGGGAGGCCAGTGGTCAGCCAGGGCAGGATGGCAGTGATCAGCCCACCATGCGCTCATCCTGCTGAGCCCCCTGAACCTCTCACTGCCTGTCACTGTGCAGCAACTGCCTCCCACTACTGTCAATCAGAGCCTCAGACACAAACTCACACCCCAGGGCAGCGCCAGCCTACAGCCCACCCCCTTCCATAACACTCTCCAGCTGGAGGCTGGAGTTGCTGATTGGCCCCCTGGCCACAGGCAGCCCAGGCCAGTCTCCCAGCATTTCTCAAACTGCCCGAAAAAAAGACACCTTTGTACTGATGATTTTTTTTTTTAACTAAGAAAGACTCTAATTGGAATTCACTGCTCTCCCTAACCCCTTGTAATGCCCGGGGGTGGGGTGGGGGACTCATATTATAAATTTTGAAATTAATGTCATTTTGAAATATTAAAAAGCAGAGAAATCTACATTCTACAGATGAAGTCAAAGAAACCTTCCTCTATGCAAGGCAGAGTTTTTGCTTAAATAGATTATTCTATTAGAGGGCCCGTTTATTTATTTATTTTATTTCTGTGCTGGTGGAAGCCCCCTTGAGATTAATGTACAGATGGCACCAGATACTTGAAAGTCATCTGAATATTAAGAATTTAAATCTTTAGCCTCAGTGATTTGAGCAGAAAGCCAATTATGGGGCTGAATTAGTTTTCAAATTAAACTGCAATTTAAGGCTTGTGAAATTAATCCTTTAAGGCGCACGGCAGCGTTTGTACGCCGATTCCGGAGAAGAACCGAGCCTGGGAGTGTCCGCTTTGGTGTCTTTACCTGTCAGCACAATTCCTGGACAGGCGCCAGGCGTCTCTTAGATGAAGGAAGGTGGCACCTCAGTGGAGATCCAGGCAAAATGTGGATCCTCCTCCGTTAGAAAGGATCCAGGTCTTCTCCAGAGAGAATGAGCCTGCGGAGGGCTCCAGAGAAAGCACCAGAAGGACGGTCTCCTTTCTGTTCTGAAAGCCTACAGGTCGGGGGATTCAATCTTGTACCCAGGTTACAACAGATGCCATTGACGTGAGCGTCCCTCAGCAGAGGGCACAGTGAGACGGCCAGCCATATCTTCCCACTGGGGACAGGCACCTGCAGGTATCTGAGCATGGTCTTGGATCCTGCCTCGCTACAGATGTGCAAGGGTCACTGGGGACACTGGGGGCCAACAAGGCACCCACCCCCCGCCCACAACACCAGAAGCAAGCCTGGCCACATCAGCCCCACAGCAGATGGACCGTCCACAGAATCCTGGCCATGCTGGATGGCTCCTGACTCCTCCCAGAGACCTACTGGTTTCCAGAAGGAGGAGGGGACAGGAAGGAGACACAGCCCAGAGGCTGGGCAGCAGGCCTGGGACTGAGGCTTCGTGCCCCAGCTCTGGTCCCTCATGGCTCTGAGTCCCCAAGGCCATGAGACCTGGATGGCCTGTGTGGCTGGAAAGAGGCCTGGCTCTGTGGGCAGCTGGCTTGCCAGGTCCTACGTGTTTAAACTGCCTCAGCTCAATCGCTGTCACAGGCAGAATGATGCCCCGCTCACATTCATGTCCACCCGAAACCTCAGAATGCAGCCGGATTTAAAAGCAAGATCTCCTCCACGTGGAGGAGTTGGTGCTGCTCTGCTGATGTGGCGCCCCACCATGCAGGGCAGGCCCAAGGGAGCACAGGGGGTCTCTGTGTCAGAGCAGGTTGGGGGTCCTGGAGCCCTGGGGTAATGCACCTTCCCTCTACCTCCCTAGTGGGGCCAAGAGTTCTGGGCACAAACCCTCGCTCCACCACCCTGCTGTGCCAGGCCCTCCATGTAGGGTACCTCTGACATGTGACAATCTGCAGGGTGGGGGCGGGGCTGGCAGTGCGGTAGGGACGGGGGATGAGCGAGTGGGTCTGGTCAGTGGGAAGAGCCTGGAACCTAGCTGTCCTGTGTTTGAGCAAGTATGACAAACACGCCCCATGATTCATCACTTGTTCCTCTTCCTCCCCACACCACCCCCCACTGCTGCTCTCTCCCGGCCCATGGTGCGTGGTCCTCACACGGTCCACAGACAGGCACGTGGGGGCCATGGCAGAGCAGAGCAGGGAGGGCCTGGAGAGCTGAGAGGCCCTTGGGCTTCTGGACCAGAACGAGCCAAGTTCTGTCCCCACCAAGCCCAGTGACTTTCCCAGCTTTGGGCTTCTGTAGAGACGGCAGTTCCAACAGTGCCTGGTATCCCGGTGCGGGCTCAGCCTGCTCAGGGACCCTGCTTTGTGCAGCCCAGTAACACTATACAGCCTGGGCCAGGCACCGTGTCCCCTCACAAATGAAATTCTGCAAGTGTGTACCTGCTTGTTCCGGTACGCAGTGTTAAAATCCACAAGGCAAAATTAATTTTGTTTTTGACCCTTCGTATTTGTGGACGCACCAGAGCATTTATTCTTTATATGTACATTACAAGGGTGTACTTATAGGGACTGTGTGTGTGTCCGGCTCTTCATACCTTCCTGCATTTCTGAGCTGACCTCAAGGATCATTTTCCTTCTGCCTAAAAAATACCCCCGGGGGGTATGTATTTAGGGTAGATCTCCTGGTAATAAATTTTCTGTTTTGCCTAAATGTGGGTGGCACCTGTGGCTCAAAGGAGTAGGGCGCCGGCCCCATATGCTGGAGGTGGCGGGTTCAAACCCAACCCTGGCCAAAAACTGCAAAAAATAATAATAATAAAATAAATGTGTCCTTATTTCGCTTTTATTCTAGAAAAGTTTTTTTCACCGAATAAAGAATTTCAGGGTGTTCATTATTTCTTTTCATTCCATTTTCTCCAGGTCCCATTATTTCTATTGAGAAGTCAGTTTTAAATCTCAGTGCTATGTTGAAAGCTCTATGCCCTTTTCCTAAATCGTCAGTTGTTTAAAAATATATATTTTCGGCACTGGCTTTTAACAGTATGACCATGATGTGACCGGCCATGCTTTTCTTTGAGTAACCCTTGGTAGGGTTTATAGTGCTTCTTTAGTCTGTGGTTTATTAACTTTTATTGGTTTTGGAAATTTTTCAGTCATTATTTTTTCAAATATTGCTTCTGCCTTTTCATTTCGGCCCTTTGGGACTCCAGTTATACATCTGATGGGCGTATTAAGGTCTTATTTTTTTATGCACTATTCTGTATTGTTCTGGTGTGGGTATTTTCTTTTAATATATCTTCCAATTAATTAATTCTCTCTTTAGCTGTATTTACCATTAAACTCATTTAAGTTCTTATTAATAATTTCAATACTTTTTCAAGTAGCTTTCCCATTTTACTTTTTAAAATATTTCTAGTTCTCTGGCAAAACAATCTTTTAATTCCCTGAACATATTAAACTAAGATGGTTTTGTTTCTTAAATCTATATCTGATTATGCCGTTATCTGAATCTCCTGTGGGTCTGTGTCTGTTGTTTTTCAGACAGATTTCATTTTCTTGTGTGCTTAATTAAATCCCATACGTTGTGTATGAAAAATTGTGTGAATGATTTGAGGCTGTGTGTGACCTCGCCTGTCTCCATGGAGGATTTGTTTTGGTTCCTGGCAGGGGACACTCACAATCTCAGATCACCTTTACCTAAGTTACCTTAATTATCCCTGTGCTGCTGTTAACACTGTTTCTTTCTAGATTAGCCTCCCCTCCAAGGCACTGCACTCCGAGGTTTAGTCCAAAGACTGCAGGGCTTACTGGGGCACCTCTTCTTTGGCAGACCCGAAGCTCAACTCTCTATTCCCGCTCCCATGAGTCTGCTGAAGGCTCTGCATGGCTCCGCACCTGTCCATGGGCAGTTCTGGAATCAGCAACTGCCTTAGAGAAAAGACGGCCTCAGACGTTGGGCTCTCCCTTCCTACCAGTCCCACAAATTCTTGTTACTCGGAAAGTCTCTGGTGCATTTACACAGATGTTTCTAGTCTATATTTCGTCCAGATTTTCTAGTTTTCCTTGGGAGAAAAATTAGTTTAAAACAACGTAGTCCACCATTTGCTAAAGATATAACTTTCTGGATTTCTTTTAAATACCCAGTACCTCTGGGGAAATTCTGTTGATAATTAAATTCATTAAAATTGGGTTTACACACAACTCTTTGGGAATATATCAATTTCACGACGTAAGGTCTATTTGGAAATGTTTTTTATTGGGGCTTTTAAAAAACACAAGTTCTTGATTTTTCCCTAGAAGACACTTAATAGAGATGTGTTCAGTGAGTGAACAAATGTCTCAGTGGACGATCCCTGGTTGTGTCAGCTTCTTGGTCTGATTACAACCAATTTCCTACAAAGCCCCGTAATGAAAGAGGCTTGGTACTACACACACCTCGGTTCCCTGTACGCCTGACTGCCTCTGGTCCATTTTCTATGCATGTCTTAAAGATGTAAACTTGATCATGTCACTGCCCTGATGAAAATACAATGCTGGCTTCCCTGTGACCTTGGAAGGAAGATCAGAGCACACAGAAGGACCCTGCCAGTCTCCACCCCATGCCCTGCCTGCTCCCTCTGCAGCCCAGACTTGAGAGCCCTCCCTGCGCTGGGGGGCCTCTGCCCCTCCACCCCAGCCATCCTCCTCCTCACCCCACCCACTCCCTTCCTTACTCAGGAGGCCTTTTCTGCTTCTGCAGAGTCCTTCTCAGCCACGCTGCATGTCCATGAGTGTCTTGCTGCCCCTCACTAGCACACAGGGGCAGGGGCCACATCTGTCTGTGTGTCCTCATGGCTGTGTCTCAGCACAGAGCAAGACATCTGGTTCATGACATGGGTCAGCCAGTAACTGCGGAGTGAGTGTCGCTGCACAGTGGGACATTATTCATCCATAAAAAGGAGTGAAAGTATCAGACACGAAAGGGCAGTTGGTAGGATTCCATTTATATGAAGCATCCAGACCAGGCCAATCCACATGACAGAAGGCAGGTTTGCGGCTGCCAAGGGCTGTGGGAGGGGAGGGACATGGCTATTAGGAGGCAGGATTCTTTTGAGAAGGATGAAATGTTCTAGAATTAGGTTCTGGTGATAGTTGCACAACCTTGTAAATATACTGTAAACCACTGAACTGAGCACTTTACGAGGGCAAACTCCATGGTGTACTTGAGTTTGGAGTGTGCATTTGTGGAGTGAACAGTGGCCAGGAGAAGTGGCGCCTGGCAGTGTCACCTCTGACTCTGGGGACCGGCCCTGGTCTCCCTTGCTCCCCTCACAGTGTCCAGCCTCTGTCCTGCCAGTGGCTTGTCTACTTCAGAGAGTGAACGGTCTAAGCTTGCCACGTTCCCCTCTAGAGTCGAGAGGGTAGAGCCTGTTCCCTTGGCACAGTCCCCACCCGTCCCCTGGGCTGGGTTTCCTTTCTGTTTTCATAAGATATAGATTTTCATAAGATTCTCTGTTTGAGAATTTTTTATTCGGCAGAAACTGAAAGCAGAAGAAACTCCCAGTCAGACACACCCAGGGGCCACCTGCTTCCTGCCCAGGTGGGGGAGGGTCTTTGGAGGGAGAGAGAGGGGGCCAAGGCTGTGCTCTGGAGTCCTAGAAATGAGAAGGAGCCTCAGACCCCATGCAGACCCCCTGCCCCTCTACCCTGTTGGCAGGGTGCACAGATACTCATCAGAGACATCCATGCAAGTCCTGGGCACAGGGAGGGTCAGCAGAGACCCAGCCCCCGTCTCACAGAGGAGACACGTATTTGCTTGAGTGCAAGTGGTGAGGGCTGGGGCTGAGTAGGAGGGCAGAGAGGGTGAGC
>CAUYQV010018689.1:0-19220 GCA_963574575.1 Galagoides demidoff
AGCAACCTCCAACTCCTGGGCTCAAGCGAGTCTCCTGCCTCAGCCTCCCAAGTAGCTGGGACCACAGGCGCCCACCACAACGCCCGGCTATTTTTTGGTTGCAGCCGTCATTGTTGTTTGGCAGGCCCGGGCTGGATTCGAACTCGTCACCTTAGGTGTATGTGGCTGGCACTTTAGCTGCTTGAGCCACAAGGGCTGAGCCATCTGCATATTATAAAATTGTGAGAAGTCTTAGTAATACATTTTGGATACAAGCTTTTAATAGGTTATGTTTTGAAAATGTTTTCTTTGGTGGCACTCGTAGCTGGGTTGGCACTGACCACCTACACTGAGGGTGGTGGGTTCTAACCTGGCCTGGCCAGCTGAAAGACAAACAAACAAACCAAAAAAAAACCAATGCAACTGCAACAAAAAAAAAATAGCCAGGCATTGTCACAGCTACTTGGGAGGCTGAGGCAAGAGAATTGCTTAAGCCCAAGAGTTTGAGGTTGCTGTGAGCTATGATGCCATGGTACTCTACGCAGGGTGACAGCTTAAGACTCTTGTCTCAAAAAAAAAAAAGAAAAAAGAAAATATTTTCTTACCATTTTTTTTTTGAGACGGAGCCTCAAGCTATCCCCCTGGGTAGAGTGCCATGGCATCACAGCTCATAGCAACCTCTAACTCGTGGGCTCAAACGAGTCTCCTGCCTCCGCCTCCCAAGTAACTGGGACCACAGGCGCCTGCCACAACGCCCGGCCATTTTTTGGTTGCAGCCATCATTGTTGTTTGGCGGGCCCGGGCTGGGGATTCGAACCCGCCACCTTAGGTGTACGTGGCTGGCGCCTCAGATGATTGAGCCACAGGTGCTGAGCCCACACCTGTGATCTTAACACTTTGGAAGGCTGAGGTGGGAGGATTGTTTGAGGACTAGAGTTTAAGACTAGCTTGAGCAAGAGTGACACCCATTTCTGCAAAAAAAATAGAAAAATTAGCCAGGCTTGATGGTGGGCACCTGTAGTCCCAGCTACTCAGGAGGCTGAGGCAGGAAGATTCCTTGAACCCAGGAGTTTGAGATTGCTGCAATATAGCCTGGGTGACAGAGAGAGACCCTGTGTCAAAAACCAACCAACCAACCAACCAACCAAAGAACCCAGAAACATAAAAAGCACTGGACATGGCAGAGTTTATTTCCACGGAGATTTACCAAGGGCTAGATGTGTGCAAGATAAGAAAAAAACAGGTGACCTCTGTCACCAAGGAGCTTGAGAAGAAGGGAAAGTAATGGAAATTTTTGGGTGTTAGCTTTTTATATCCACAACTCAATCTTTGCAATACCTCTGAGGTAGGTGTTACTCTTGCCCATAGTTTGTGATGAAGAAAGGGGCATAGACATCTTTCTCAGTCAGAAATATCCATTAATTTCAGTGCATATCTTCCACACCTGCTCATAGGGACCATTTTGTGGAAATGCTGTTGTGTGCAGAGCCGGACACAGACCCCAAAGTCCAGGGTTTCCCCACTTTATGCCGAAAGTGCCTCTTCACAAATTGGTGGTACGTCGCTGTCTCTCCCTCTCATTCACTCTTTTGCTCATTTACTTATCCAATAAACAAGTGAGATGGATAGTTTCTGACAACCAGGAACTAAATTTTGTGTTTCTTTTCTTTTGTGAACTGCATTCTGGCAAGGGAATTCATGTGGTGAGCACTGAGAAGTCCCAGCCACTTGGGAGAGGAGGCAGGAGCACTGCTGTGTGGTGAGCACCTGAGAAGTCCCAGCCACTCGGGAGTGGAGGCAGGAGCACTGCTGAAGCCCAGGAGTTAGAGGTTGCGGTGAGCTGTGATGATGCCACTGTACTCCAGCCTCAGCAACAGAGTACAATTTGTGTAATTTCTATGTTACATGTTTTGTAGTTCATTTTGATAAATATTCATGTTTTATATTTCATATTGTATTTTTTTCCTTAAAAAGGGCAGAAAATTCATATAATCTTTTGATCCCATAAAACTTGGATCTGCCCTGGCCCACACTTACAGTCTTATGTGGACATACTCACAGCAGTCTGACCACATCTGTGGAGTGAAGAAGTGATTTTGCCACTTACAAGCTGTGTGCCTTCAGCAAGTTTCTTAGCCTCTCTGAACTTTAGTTTCCTCAGCTGTAAGTTTGGATGACGATCTTTCACAGAATTGTGGGACTTGAAGGAATACTCAGCACAGTGCTTGGGCTGTGATAAGTGCTCAGTAGATATTATTTCCTTTTTCCCTTGACCTCACTCTGATGGTTTACAGGTTTGTTAGGTTAGGGACCTAGTTAGGAAACACACTGTCCTTTCAACATGAGTTTTGATATAATAGTATTAGGAAGAGAATCGGGGTTTTCCTTATGTGTCTTATAAACCCTAGACAAAATGAATCACAATTTTTTTTTCACTAGGTGTTAAGCAAAGAATGAAGTATTTTCAACTGTGTGGAGTACTGGGCAGAAAGTATCCCACTTAAGAGTGTCTACCACTCACACACACACATAAATTCATTTGCTGTGGCCCAAGGATTGCATTATTCTTAGTCATTATAATTTTTCTTACAGTTTCATTTTTAATATTGATGATCAAAGCCCTGGGCTGGGTGCTATATTCTCTTGAAGTGGATTCTGGGAGCTAGGGTTTGCCATTCTTGAGGTGTCCTAATAAGCTGCAGTCCCTGTAACAGCACGTTCTCTCTGTGTGTGCTTCAGCCATGTGCACACAGAGATAGTCTCTACTGGGGGTGGGGTGGGAGCTGGGAATGCTCAGTTAGGTAACTACTGTGTGATTCAGTCCTTCTGTCAGAGTAGGCTGCCTGTGTTCCTGGACTATAAACTCTTCCCTTTGAGAGCAAGACCCAACACTACTTCGCCTCAGTGCCTACCAGGCCGAGTATGTAGTAGGTATTTGGATTGTTCATTGAATTGATTTATAATCTACATTCCGTAGGAGTAAAAAGAAAGACTTTTAAAGGGCCCCAAAGGTTTTCCTTTTTGGAAGCAAACTGCAACTTTTGATTTGATAATATGATAATTATGCCCCTTTCCCTGCTGTTTTGGAGGAAGAGGAGTACTTTTGAAATGGGAAATCAGCAACAGTCTACTTCACACAATTTTCTTATAAATTATCCTTGTCTGAGTGAAAGAAATCAAACTGAAGCAAGTCTAGGGAAATCTGAGAAATGATCATGCTTGCAAAGACAAAACAGTGAAAAGTCAACTGTTAGCTAAGTACAGACCAGTGTGAGTTCTAACCCGCTGGTAGTAAGAAAGAAAAATTGTTCTGAGACCCTGTCACTAGCACGCTTGACTGATTTCTCATGGAGAGGGATTGTCAGTTAAATAGAAAGGAGTTTGTGTGACATGTGTCACAGTGAGTTATAATTAACCTATTAACTGCACAAAAAGTCTGTGCAAGGAACTATTCATGTTTTATTTGGGGTCATCTTGGTTAATGTTTCTGCTTTCTGAACTATTGAGTCAAATAAACACACTCAGGTGTTGTCAAAATGAACCCACCTAATCTGATTAACATCTTAGTGCCTGGACAAGGTCTACTCAGGGTTAAGTCTATGTGGTCACCACACACACTCATATGACATGTTTGTCTAAAAATATTCATCACTGCCTAGTGTGTGCCAGGTAGTGTGCTAAGTGCTGATTTATAAGGCAGACCACGGTTCTGTCCTCCTTAAAGCTTCCAGTATAGGACAGATGCGCTCAGCAGCCACATCCCTTGTTTGGGTCTTCCAGGAGACCCAGGGCTCTTCTGGAGCTTCCAGCAGTTTCCAGAGTGTCTGCCCTGACACCTCTGGGGGCTTGCTCTCCAAGAGCGCGAGAAGGTATAGGTGACCACTGAGATAAATGCCTCATTTATTGTTTTCTGGGCCACTTAAACCTTGATCCAGTAATTAATTAAAAGAATAGAAAATTTTTCAGAAAAAGATAATCTTTTTAGAATTAAAAAATGGATTATATAATAGTTGTACTTATTTTTAGGGTATATGGGATATTTTGATTCCTGTACACAATGTTTAATGATCAAATAACAGTAATTGAGATATCTATCACCTCAAACATTTGTCTTTTCTTTGCATTGGGAACATTACAATTTTTCTAGTTACTTACATATACTATATACAATAAATTATTGCTAACTATGATTTCTCTACTGTACAGTTGAATACTAAACTTATTCCTTCTAATGGTAGGAATCCGGATCTTTTATAGCTGTATTTAAAATGCTAATTTATATGTAGAATAAAACACTTAATAGGGTTGAACTGATAATTTCGAGGCCTCTCATTTGTAGCAATTTTGCTTTGGACAGAGATTATAAGGATGTGTTTTAATTCTGGTTGGAAAATAGTATTAAAATTACACTTGTCTTATTCTGTCAATTTTTTAGTATAGTACTTGGGTATTTGGGGTCATTGAGATTTACTTTGTATATTCAGGAACATTAGTTGTTTGAGACTGGGAAATGGCTGGCTACAGCAAGCTGAATAAAACTCTTGCCGCGCATCCATTCTTCTCCTACCAGCAGGTGTCATTATGGAAATATGAAAATACTGTAAATTCCAAAGTTGTAGGAACTAGCTGTAAGAGAGAGAAGTAACACTTTGGATATTAAACACCAATAAAAAGTGAAGAAATGATTTGGCACTATCCAAGAATGGCATATTTAATTGCTAATTTGGTAATTTGGTAATGTCCTACAATGTAACTGACACAGGATTTCAAGGCACATACTTCATTCATTTTAATTAAATAAAGCAAATATTTACTAAGACCCACTCCAGGCTTGTAGGTGTCTCAAAAGAAAAATAAGATGTGATTCTTATCCCTGAGGAGCTGATATGATTTCTGAGGTGAAAAGGAAATATTCATGAAATAATTAGTTCACAGAATGAATCAATCTTTCTTTTTCACATGCTGATAAATAATAAAAGTTGTTAAAGTTGCAGCTGGAGGGTCTTGGTAGTATTGTCTCTTATGGGTTAATCAGAGAATAATTTTTGCCTTATTAAGTGGAGGGGAGCTTCAGCATTGTTTGGTAACCCATTGTTTCCTTTCTGGCTAACGGCCACGTACAACTAAAGTAATAATTATGCTAATTACGTAGTACATATGTGTCCAAGGGTGTAACAGATGTAGCATTCTGCTATAATCAACAGGCTACTATGATCAAGTCTTTCTAAAAAGTAAAGAAAACACCACAAGTGAGCATTTGTACTCAGGGACATCCACCATCTGCATCTGTAGTGCTCACTATGTGTTTGTTGAATGACAGTATCACAAAAGGACATAACAGGTGCATGTTGTTAGAACGAATCCCATGTTGATGTTAGACAAACAGCATCAGAAAACCGGGTTGAGAAACCTGGGGTTGAAAAGTTGATAGCATAGATCCTAAAGTTTTTTCTTTTGACTCCATTTGTCCATCCAAGAAAAAATGTCTCAAAACTTATTTCAGTGAGCTGTATAATTCTAGGATATTGTCTATGAGACATGAGGGACACCATGATTTATCTAAATAGAACTGTGCCTGATTTTAGACAGAAACATATATATCACACACACATACACACATATATCCTATATATATATGTACATATACATATATATATGTATATATATATATATATGGTGTTGTTTTATTAACTTTTTCAACAACTTGCTTCTATGTTAGTAAATCAGTCGTTTTCAGTGAAGACAGTTTGTTTACTGCACTCATAAGAATGCTTTTTATTTGAAGGCTATTATTAATTTACCAGCTGCTGTGTGGTGAGGCTGATGTCCTTAGCTTACCTCTGGTAGTTTGAGCTAGATAAATTTTGTTTGTCACTTTCTTACATCTTCAGCTGCTTATGAGATTATCCTAATTTGATTTTCTGTTTTCACCTCTACCTCATAATTTCTACCTGCTCCTTCTGGCTGTACCTTTTCTGTTATGTATCTTTGCTTTTCCAGTCCCCCAGGCTGAAAATTTTGATGATTTCTTTTTTCTTAACCTCTTACTCCATCCAATCAAAAAATTGTCTATATTTCCTTTGTTATGCCTATGATATCAAGTCTGTTCTTCCTTTCCACTCCCATTACCAAGACCCTGAGTTAGCCATGTAAGGATAAAATAGCCTCTTGAATTATCCTGTCATCAGTTTCTCCTCTTCCCCCCACCCTCAATTAATGAGTATGAACCTTTTAACTAGAGTGACTCAAATATCAGTACCAAGTTCAAACTCTCAATCAGAGTTACCAGGCCATCTGTGACATGCTATCTGATTAATACTCTTAACTCAACTCTTGGCAAACTTCAAACTTTTTGTTCCGATTACATAGAAAAATGCCATGTTCACTTTGACTTCCAGATTTTTTTATTATGGTAAAATACACATAATATAAAATTTACCATTTTAACCATTTTAAGTGTATAGCTCACAGGCATTAAGTATATTCACATTGCTCTGTGACCATCACCATCATTTATCTCTGGGACTTTTTCATCCTCCCAAATTCAAACTATATCCATTGAAGAGTAACTCCCCATTTCTCCTCTCCAGCCCATGGCAACCCCCAGTCTACCTTCTGTCTCTATGAGTTTAACAACTCTAGGTACCTTATTTACATGAAAGTCTGCAATATGTGTCTTTTGTGACTGCCTTATTTCACTTGAGATAAATTCTTTGTGGTTCATCCATGTAGCAGGGCTCAGAATTTCCTTTCTTTTTAGGGCTGGATAATATTCCATTGTATATACATATGTAGTACCACATTTTGTTTGTTCATTCATCAGTTGAAGGATATTTGGGTTGTAGTTTCTTCTTCTTCTTTTTTTTTTTTTTTAACACATTCTATAATTGCAAACAGATTAATCTTCCTATATCTTACTTGTGTTATGCTGCTCTGCTGCTCAGAGTCTTTACTGAGCTGCTTCTTACAGATGGATAAGTTGCAACCTCACTGCCTAATGCCCAAGGGTCTCACCTGTCTGGACTCTGACTTTTGTGCAGAATCTTGTTGTTCATTATTAATCTTCAACATTTATTCGTGAAACTTATATTTTGAGTGTCTGGTGTCTGTTGGGCCCTGGGTTAAGTGCCAACAAAAAGCCAGAAAACCAGGGAGATATGGTCTTTTACCTTGTGGACCTGACTTGGAGTTAAGTGCTTCAGCCTCAATGTTCTCCTGCTCACCTGGGAAGCTACCTATTCCACCCAACATGAGCACAACAGAAACCATGTGGCATGAATGACTAGTGAAAGTTAATTCTTCAATAATCATCTGACCAGACAGTGAGCTTGCTGGTACCTTGAGGTTTTATTTTTATTTTTGCCCCGTTGTCACCACAGTTATACTCCTGGGCATGCATTGGCCACGGGCTGCTCAGTGTGAACTTGCCTGTGTTTTACATACAAGGCCCTGAGAATTCAAGAGCTTTCAACATTTTCTTGTTTCTTTGTTTGTATGTTTTTGTCTTTTTTAAGCGCTCATTATTATCTTAATTAATTTTGCCCCTGCCTGTGGCCTAGTGTGATGTCTGTGAGGAATCACTCTAGATGCTGTGTGGAGTACTTGTCAGATGAATCAGTCACTAGGGACCTGATCGCTTGGCAAATTAGTTTCCAAAATTTTTAAATGTCTTCTTTCTGTTGTAGTAAATCAAAGGGAAGCATTTTCTTCTATTTTTCAGGCCTGTTCTCTCTATTTGAACTACAAATCTTTTAAGAGCTTTGTTGATTTGCCTTTAACAGGAGCTTTCTTATAGTTTGTGCTCAGAACCACTCATGGTTTGGTTATTAGAATAATTTGGTTAAGGTGGAGAATCACAGAAAATGACATAGTCACATCTTTTAAAATAAAACATATAGCAATCTATTAGCCAGTCTTTCAGTGTAGGGTCAAGGCATTTGTTTTGAAAATTGGCCTGCTGCTTTTTCATATCTCTCTTTCATAAACCATAGTCATGATGCATTATCAGTGATTTCTGGTTTCAAGTTCTTCAAGTAGGAGGAAGATCTTGAAGACACTTGTGATACCATGAGTGCAGAATCTTTGTGTATTTTTATTATTTTTCCCTGTTATTAATAGTTGTCACACTCCACCCAATTTCAGGGCAGATTTTCATAGCAACACATCTTTATTGATTCTTTAAAAGAATTCAGCCTGCTTTTTATAACTCTTTGTATTGTGTTTCATCAGATAACATAACATTTAATTGAATCAAATGATTATAATAAATGCAGGTGGTATAAGTTTACTACCAGTTGACTGTTGGTAAGCCTGCCGTGCAGTGAGTGGCGTAGATACCTGGCAGGCTCATGAGGGAGGAGACGGTCTACAGGAGCCCTAGGCAGGCCTGCTGTCAGCCACTGTGCTTTCCTGAGGACACAGAGCACTGGTTAGATGTGCTGTTATTTAGTGCAGGTTGGCTAGATGGGTTTTTACTGTATTTGTTCATCTTTCTGGATAGAGCTGTGTTACTGCTCACTGTCTTATAATGGAATAGGAGTTGAGATGATATCAATCAGTAATTGATATGAGGAGCTGCACAAATCTTTCCAGTTCCATTGATAGGAACGCAACATTTATATCCTTACCTCAGAGATCCAGCACCCCTGGGAATGAGGTGGAGAGAATTGGGAAGAAGCAGGTCTTAGACTCTTGTAACTGACAGTGTTGTCTGGGGCAGACCGACCATCTCTGCCATGTACTCTGTTCCTCCTCTAGGGTGGCCATGCACCCCTCTGAGGGAAGGAACTTGGTGTGCTTCACATGACCGCCCGCCCTTTGGCATATCCTTGCCTCTGTGTAAGGGAGGGCAAGTGGCATTCTCTCAGGGGCTCCTCCACTGACTTCTGTGTGTATGTGCAAGAAGGAACTGTGTATGGAGGCATGTGGGGGTTGGAGGTGGGGTCAGGCCTCAATGTGCCTTCCCTCAACACGTCTGGCAGTGGATGTGCCTTCGCTAGTTTCCTACTAGTACTGATGCAGGCTCCCCCTGCTCTTATCCTGCATTTGTCATTTCCCTGGAAATCCATATGTAAAGGGGAGGAAACCTGCTCTCTTTTATCCCAAACCTTCCTCTTTCACTCTAACTATCCCCTTCAGACTCTGTGCTGTAGGCTTGCAGGCTCGTCTATAAGCAGGTGACTGATAAATCGAGGGTTAGAGCTTGTGGTTTTCTATTTCTCAGTGTTTGTACCATTGAAAGTGACTTTTTTCTAATCAGACTCAAGGTAATGAAATAATAATAATGATAAGTTTTTTGCCCTATGATTTATGATTTTACTGTGGTTCATTGCTTTGTTTTAAGGGACAAATAACCAGGCTGCTTGAATGGGGTATTTTGGGACAAAATGTTAACCAAGATGAGAGAGGAGTTATTTTCAGCACCCAGCAGGACTGCCTGTGTGGAGTCCTGGTGTGCGTACTTTTTGATTATCTGCTTACTCTCAGCATTGCCTCCTGGAGGTACAGTTACATGGAGACGCTGGATGTAACTAATGTCTCACTGTTTTGATGTTCACTATTAATCTTCTTATAAAAATACAGTTACTGACACAAAACAAAAATAGACCAGTAAAACATGTTAAACAGCCACAGCAGACTCCAGTCTCTCTTTGTCTTGAGGATAGCTTTCAGGAAACAGTCTTTACCCTTCTCTCTGATTTTGTTTTCTAGCTTCCTAAATCTGCACTGTCACACATGGGCACATTTTTGCTTGATTAAGACAAAGATGAATTTTGTGGCTGTTT
This sequence comes from Galagoides demidoff, assembly GCA_963574575.1. Taxonomy (NCBI): domain Eukaryota; kingdom Metazoa; phylum Chordata; class Mammalia; order Primates; family Galagidae; genus Galagoides; species Galagoides demidoff. The sequence continues at coordinate 9,765 of CAUYQV010018689.1, forward strand.
AAGAAATAGAAACTGGACGTCAGGCATGTCCTTCAGAAGATGAAACAACACCTCCATCAATCCTACCACACACCACCTTTGCTGTATGTCACCTTATATTGGAATCTTAGAGGCCCTGTCCTCGATCTCTGGGAACTGGAAAATCTCTTCTAATGTTATAAATTACTCTCAGTGGCTTCCTTTTTTAGCGCTAAAGAATAATCCAAGTGTTCCCAAATTTCTGTTCTAAAAATGTTCCTTAGGGATTCTCAGGGAAAGTGCAGTGTTGTTTTACCAATGAACACTGCATGAACCTGTCCCTGCTGTGTTGTTGGAAATCATCCATGTCTGAGGCAATTCCCTGTCTACACCTGTGGCTCAGTCTCTTCTTTTCATTGCCTCCAGGGTCGGGAGGCCACAGGAAGGTGGGCTGAGTAGTGTGTCTCTCCATATGAAAGAGCCCAGGCTTCCTCTCCAGATGAGGCAGTGGGCTGCAGGAAATAAGCTACTGGAAATAATCCCCCTTAAGGCAGTGGAGAGAGAAATAGTCCATAGACTCTTGTGCACATACAGTGCACTCAGCCAGTTTGTGGAGGGAGCACACTAGCAGTAGAGGGTGACAGTCCTGTGCCCCACTCAGTCTCCCTGTGCAGCCTCCATGCCTGGCTGTCTTCACATCTTACTCCTTCATCCTTTGCCCTCTCATTGTCACTGTTCTAGCATTACTCTGTCTTCTCCTCTCTAACCCAGGGGATCACATTGTCAGGTTGTGCAGGCCTGACAGCAGTTGGAGGACTGAGAAAGAGGATTGTGAAGGATGCTTCCAGCTGTATCCCTGTCCAGCTTCTTGCAGGTGCAGACGTAGACACCTGCCTCTGCTCCTGTCTGTCCCAACGTGAGGAGACACACAATGGTCATAGGTGGCCACAAGGCTTTCTTAGAAGAGAGGCTACTTAGAGCCCCAGTTGAGTTTCTGCTTTATAAGACAAGATGTTTAAGTTAGTTGTGTTCATACAGCGTCTCCTTCTTCTGGCGTCCTTTGGATGGATTGCACACTCTTGCTTCTGGAACTGGGAAATGTTCTCTTCTAACTTCTCTGCTTTTTAAAACCTGTTGTGTCTGTTACTGTTGTCATTTCTGGCCTTCAGATGGCCACAACTATCTGTTAAGTCAGTGGAAAACAGACTGTGGCTTTTCTTAAATTAAGCTCCTCTGGGACGCTATCTACTCTGGAGGCAGTTCCTCTTTCTCTGCCTCAAGGATAATCCTGAGAATCCCCAGAAAAAAGTGGACCCTTTGGACTTTCAGCCAAGTGTACTTGTTGGTCGGGCTAACCACCCAGCCAGGTTTAGGGTGAGGACGCTGGGTGTTCAGTTCAAGAGTTGGGTCCACCATGTCAATATACCTTCTCTTCCATATTTTCTTCCTCCAGAATAAAGTCAAACAAAATGTATATTAGGCTTAAACAAGTACAATTGTATGGAGAGAATTTTGCTTTCCTCTTTAACCAGTGACTGTTTTCCCTGGTGCATGGTGCATGGAGGAGATGATGGAAAAGAACCTGCTGTTACCTTAATCTTCTTTCCCCATGTGATACTCAGAGTGTAAAGTTTTCATTGTGCCAACTATGGTTCTAATATTTATTGGTTCACCTTATTGTTGTTACCACATTCTCTACATTTGATCTTAGCCAAAAGGCCTAGAAGATGATGGCTCATAGTCTCTAAGCAGAATTTAGATCTGTGGTCTCAACTGAAACAACAGCCATCTGTTCTAACTTTGGAGAGAAATCAGGATGTGCTGACCCTAACTGAGAGGTGGTGTATCTCCAATGTGGTACATTCCTTGGGGATTTTCAAAGGTAATTTTGAAGATATGTAATTTTAGTTGTAAGTGCTGTCTTTAGAATTTAACTGTGATCTAAGGTTTTATACTGAGGTGGGGTCTAGTTCCTCTCTGTGGTGCCTTTGATGATGGGTAATTCATGGACTACTTCCATTCTGCATTCCCCTTTTTAAAAATCTAAAATGATTTTTAGTCTCCTTAGGTAATGAGAATGAAAAGCTGGTGTTTGTTACCTTCTCTACATTTGCCACATAGGGTCTATGTAAACTTTCTATTGATTTGGGACATTATGGAGGAAACTTACAATTATGCCTGGAGCCAAAATGTTGGACACACCCCAATTTACATTTTTTTTAGAGCTAATTGATGGATGTTGTATGTCACAACATTCTAAGAGTCATAAAAATAAGGTAAGACTTCTGAAGATGAATATCCTAAACCTCAGTCCTTCCACTGTTTTTGATAATAACCTCGGTGTTTACTATGGACTGTAGGTTGTTATACTTGGGTTATTATGAAACTTTGAGATAGACAAAAATCAAGGAATGTAAAATCCACAAGGATATAAACAAATGAAGCTCTCACAGAAACACTGATAAGCCAGGCAACTTTGCTACAAAATCTATAGGAGAATCTTTATTAATTAGGATTCTCCAGAGAAACAGAGCCAATAGGTTATATGTCATACATATAAGATATATGCATATATATTATATATTTTTATGTATCATTCATATATATCTTATTTTATTTATATATGTATATAAACATGTATACATATGTATAAGATTTATTTTAAAGAATTGGCTCATGTGATTGTGGAGCCTGACAAGTCCTGTGGGAGTTGTCAAGTTGGAGGCCCAGGAGAGCCTATGGTATGCTTTAGTCTAAAAGCCAGTAGGCTAAAAAAAAAAAAAAAAAAAAAAAAAGAAGTAAAAGCCAGTAGGCTTGGGACCCTACTGGTAGGAAGAGCTGATGTTTCAGTTTGAGTTGAGAGGCGGGAAAAGAGGGCTGGAGCTATAACTCCTAATTTTCTTTTTTTTTTTTCCTTCCTTCCTTCCTTCCTTCCTTCCTTCCTTCCTTCCTTCCTTCCTTTCTTTCTTTTTTTGAGACAGAGTCTCACTTTGTCACTCTGGGTAGAGTACTGTGGCATCACAGCTCACAGCAACTTTAAACTTTTGAGCTCAAGCAATCCTCTTGCCTCAGCCTCCCAAGTAGTTGGGATTATAAAAAACAACACCTGGCTGTTTTTTAGAGATGGGGGTCTTGCTCTTGCTTAGGCTGGTCTTGAATTTTTGAGTCAGGCAATCCACCCACCTTGGGCTCCCAGAGTGCTGAGATTACAGACATGAGCTACCACACCTGGCGGAGTACTAATTTTATTAATCCACTTAACTGGGAAGAGCAAAGTATACTTCATGTCACTGCTCAAAGGAAGCCAGACAGAAAAAATTTTCTCTTACTCAGTCTTTTTATTCTATTCAGGCCTTCAGCAGATTGGATGAGGCCCCCCCCCCCACACACACACATTAGGGAGGGCAGTTTGCTTTACTTAGTCTACTAATTTAAATGTTAATCTCATTCAGAAATGCCCTTACAGACACACTGAGAATAATGTTTGACCAAATATCTGGGTGCCACATGGTTTAATCAGGCTGAAGCACAAAATTAATCATCACAGCATCCATGAGGGGGTTCCGTTGCCATGCACATAGATCTGGGCATTACTCAATGAGTATGTTCATGCTTCTAGAACAGTGACAGATAAGGCATGAAAAAATTATAATAAAATTATTTGTTTTTCTCAAAGAATTATATTAATCTTTCTATCTCCTTTCCTTGCTTCGTTTAACTCCCGGAGTGAATACTTTATATTGCTGTCCTTGACATCAGCATATGCTGTGTTAGCTCTTTGCTCTATGAAAAGATAATGTCTTGTTTTTTCTTCTGTAGAAAGTGCTTATATCAACTCCATAAACTCTTCAACAAGTCTACCTACTTCAAAAGGAAGTTAGGCCAAAGTTTCTGTTCAAATGACAACTTAAAACATTCCTGTGGCTTTTTCCCCATTAGTTCCATCTCACCTGGGCTATCTCAGAGAAGTCTGCTGGAGCTGATTCACCTGAAGATGATGCCTTTTGGGGTTTGTTTTATCATCTTTTTTCATCTGAGAATTGGAGAGAGAAAGCTATCAACAAGTTAATCTTGGTCTAGTTGGTTGGGTTATTTTGGCCATAACTCAGTGAAATAAACTTTTGAGCAGAAAGGACTTTCTGAGTATGGGGCTTTTCTTTTGGAGGCAGCTTATACAAGAGGGGTGAAGATATGGCACCTAATTTTCTTAGTCCAACTAACTGGGAGGCAAAATGTGTTACCCCTGTAGCAAACATCTGCAGAGGTTGTCAGCCCTGTAACTTGTTGGAAAGAAAGACTGGAGAGAAAGACTGGCCCCACTTGAAGTCATGTAGCAGTTCTTACTACTGTGCCTCGTGCCTCCAGTGCAGACTTCTGCTGGGCCCCATCCTCCTCCCAGCCGTCCCCTGTCTTCTACTGGCTGTCATTCCTGTGCCTTAGTTATTCTAGACCCTACCTTGGGCTGTTCTTCACTCCTATCTATCCAGCTTCTCAAAGCTGAGCTTTGTTTTTCCTTTCCAGCCTTGTACTTGCCCCTTTAGGCTGATGAGATTTTCAACTTTTTCCAATCCCTGCCTCTCTTTGTTGGCTCTTCTCATTTCTAAGTACTTTAGGGAAATACCTCTTCCAACCTTAATCCAATTTTTAAAAACTGCCACTTAACCACTAATTTTAGAAGAACATTTTGTAGTAATTTAGATTAAAAATATAAAATTTTTTCATTCCTATATTTCTTTTTCCTGTCAGAATTCTTGTTTGGTTCTCAGTTTTGTTCCTCAGGGTCTAGGATATTCACAGTAAATCTCTAAGAAAAATGTAAAACCTGCCACCAATAAAAACAGCCTCCAACACAGATAGGGTAGAAGGCCAAACTAAGGGGTTGGGGCAGCAAATGAGAAACTTAAGAAATAAGAGAAACATCTATTTTAGAACAGATAGCTTTAAACTTTCTATCTAAAGCTAAACTCCAGCCATTTGGAGGGCAAACAGGAGCTTGTTGACCAAAGAGTGAGACGGTTAAAACACACTGGAGGCCAAGCTTAGTTAGTGGTCAGCACTGTGCAGATTTGATGGAATCATTTTGATCAGGGACTCCAGCAGAATGTCTTTCTTTAAAGCTTTTCTGAATGATAAAACCTCATCAGAGTTGAGTAAAACTTTTCTACTACAAGAAAACTCTTCACCAGAAGGAATTAAAAATTATTCCCATATAATTTGACTAGGTTTTCCTCATTAACAATCAAAATGTTTGCTGTTTACCTTGTTTTTACCCTGAGATTAATACAATGCAGTTATCATTGGTCATAAAGCTCTAAAAAAATTAATTTGCAAAGCTTATTTTGACAAGAAGTAAAAACAAAGGTAAAGCATAGTTTGTGTGGTGCTGCCGTCAGAGCACTCCTGGACACAGTGTATACATAAAGAAAATAAAAGAGTAAGTATAACTTTCAAGCTGATTGACTATAAAGGACTTAATTGAAAACAGTTTTTTACTTTTAAAAAGTGATTTATTTTAAATGTGCTTTAAAAACAAAGGTCTTATTGATAACCATTTTAAATATATTATCTCAATGTGGGACTTAAGTAAAAGGTCAAATCTTGTCGAAGTGTTTTTGGTATGACTCACTTCTGACCACAGATAAACTTTATCAAGAAAATGAAATTAGTTAAACATTTTGAAGTCTGAGCACTTGTTTAAAGAGACAGAAATTGACTTTTCCCCCCCACAAATAAAGACTTCAAGGAGAGAATTTTGGTTAAGAAACATGGTAAATGAAAAATTTAAGATGTTATTATGTAAATAATCTTTAAACAAGTTAATACTGTGTGAGGGGGAAAAACGTTGGATATGTTTCACTAGAAGAATAAACAATTCATGTGAGTAATATTTGCAGTGTGAATAGATAAATCTCATATCTTTTTGCTTGATATTATTTGTATTTATTTATTTATTGCTCAATTAAAAGGATTTAAATTTTATTTCAGAAAAGCTAATGTGGAATTTTTTTTTTTTTTTTTGAGATAGGGTCTTGCTCTGTCACCCCAGCTAGAGTGCAGTGACATCATCATAGCTCACGGCAACCTCCAACTCCTGGGCAAAGGGATCCTCCTGCCTCAGCCTCTTGAGTAGGTGGGACTACAGTTGTGTACCACCATGCCCAGCTAACTTTTCTGGGTTTTGGTAGAGATGGGATCTTGCTCTTGCTCAGGCTGGTCAGTCTTTAACTCCTGACCTCAAGTGATCCTCCAGTCTCTGCCTCCCAAAATGTTAGGATTACAGGGGTGAGCCACCACATCTAGCCTAAGTGGAACTTTTAATATAACATTCAATTTCCATTTAGAACCTAATTCTCACTCTCCTAGTCCCTATTTGCCTCTTGAGCATCTCTGACCTGCTTTCATTCTGGATTATCAGCCAAATGATTTTCACATGCCAGCTCACAGCAGGCACATGAGAGCTGACAGGGCTTTAATCATTCCTCTCCTTTCCTAAGGAATAAACCCCTCTTGGCAAGTAATTAACCTTTGCCAGTCCAGAGGTTCATCTGATGCAGGGAAGAAGGAAACTTCACCTCACTTTGCTTCTCAGGCTTACTGTTCACCCAGTTTTAGGAAGGACACCTTAAGTGAGACCTGCAGGGAGAGCCACTGGGCTTTCAGTCCCAAATAGCACCACTTAGTAAGAGCTCTGGGTAACCTTTCCTGTTAAGCAGTAACAGCCTGTTGTTTCCTGATTTCCCTGACATAGTACTTCACTGTCTTTACCCCATTTCCTGCTCTTAAGGTGGCTATGGAGTGAGCACAGTGGCTAGTGGGACCTGAGGCTCTGCTCTGTCTGCCCTCTGGCATCTGCCTGGGAAGGAGAGACACCCACTCCTCCTGCATGTCCATCTTAGGTTCTGGCAGACAAATGCCAGTCTTGGCTCTTTTCCATTTAAAGTGGTCCTTCAATTTTGTCTGCTGTGTGAATTGAGGTTAAAAATACTGACTCCAGGAGCTCCAGACTCTGCACCTGCTGTCCCATTCTCCATCACCTGCATCCTCCTCACAAAGAACCCAGAGTTTGTTCATATATTGGCAGCAGTGTGCCTGGCCTGGGCAGTGAATCCTGACTGATTTAAGCCAATTAACATAGCTTTTATCAAAGGTCACCTCTCTTGCAGTTAGAGGTGGCTGAATAACCTAGTTTTGACAGGCAAAGCCTTAAGCAGCAGAAATCCTCCAGGAGGAAGAGACTGGGGAAGGGTAGGAGAAGGGAGACTTTTGGGGAAGCTTTCGTGCTCCTGACACAAGGGCACAGAAACTGCTCTGTTTCTTGCCACTTCTTTGCCTCATCTTGGCTTGAATGCAGATAGATATATTGCCTGGAACTGGGGCAGACATTCTGTGATCATGGAGTATCAATGTTGAGAGCTTGTCATGTGAATTCAATAAGACCCCACCCACACAAGCTACTGCCATTAAAGGGTTGCATTACAGACTTTCTGATTGACACAACCAAAATTCAGATGTGAAAGGAGAATATAGTTTCTTTAAATTTTTTGTAACTGATTTTATCTTCTTCCTGAGCTTTCAAGGTTAGAAGTGGTAGAAGACACTTATTATTGATAAATGGTAATTTAATTTATATTGGGGGAAACGACCTCATTGTTCAATTTTCCTTCTGCTTCTCCCATCCTTCTCCAAGACATCTGGGGAAAATCCATGGGGTTTCTTAAGCATTGGATGATCCAGTGGGCTCACACTGGTTTACCAAAGCTAGTTGTTAAATTCTTGGAAATTTTGCAAGTTAATTGTTAAACATAACTATTATTTAAAATTAAGATATATAAACTTAAAACATTAAAAAGAAATGTAATACTCAAAACTTGTTACTTCCTAAGTTTTTGATGACATTTTACTATTATTCATGCAATTGAAGATATTTGTGTATATTGTATCTATAAGCAGACATACTATATAATGCCACAATGAACATGGAATTACAGTTTCTTCAACATACTGATTCCATTTCCTTTAAATATATAGCTAATAGTATGGTATTTCTATTTTTAAGGTTTTGAGGAACCTCCACACTGTATTCAAAATGGCTGTATTAATTTGTATTCCCAACAACAATGTGCAAATGTTCCCTTTCTATACATCTTGCTGACACTTATGTCCTATCTTTTTGATAATAACCAATCCTACCAGGTATGAGGTGATATCTCATTGAGGTTTTGATTAGCGTTTCTTTGATGATTAGTCATTCTGAGCATTTTTTTCATCTACCTATTGGCCATATGTTTGTCTTCTTTAGAGAAATGTCTATTCAGATCTTCAGAGGGACTTTAAAACTGAAAGCCCCTCTACTTCTAATTTTTCCCTAAACCCTTACCTAACAACTTCTCACTTTGAGATTTAGGCCCAAGGCCAAAAATCTATGTCTCCTTGCTTATATTTACATCTTTTTAACTTCATCTCATCTGTCACCATGAACTGGAAAGGTTTCCTTTTATTTCCTCTTTGCTTAGGAAGTATTTTTCTTCTTCTCCTCTCCTCTCCTCTCACTTTTTCCTCTCCTCTCCTCTCCTCTCCTCTCCTCTCCTCTTTCCTCTCCTCTCCTCTCCTTTTCTCCCCTCCCCTCCTTGCTCTTCCCTTCTCTCCTCTTTCCTCTCCTCTCCTCTTCCCTTCCCGTTCCTTTTCCCTCTCCTCACCTCTCCCCTCTCCCTTCCTCTCCACCCCTCTCCTCCCCTCCCCGCTCCTCTCCTCTCTTCTTTTTTTTTTTTCTCTTCTCTCTCTCTCTCTCTCTCTTTTGAGATAGGGTATTTCTCTGTCCACCAGGCTAGAGTGTAGTAGTGCAGTTATAGCTCATTGTAGTCTTGAACTCCTGAGTTCAAGCTAGCCTTTTGCCTCATCCTACTGGGTGGGGTACTCCAGGTGTGTACAACCATACTTGCCTAATTTAAAAAAAAAAAGTACAGATAAGGTGTTGTTATGTCCCCAGGCTTGTCTTGAAATCCTAGACTCAAGCAATCCTCTAGTCTCAGACTACCAAAGGTTGGGATCATAGGCGTGAGCCACCTTGCCAGGATAGGTAGGAAATATTTTTAAGTTATATCCTTCTCCCTCCTGAGGGAAGATTTGCATTTTCCTTTCTCTGAGACCATATTGGTGAAAAGGCTGCAGAGAACCTGATCAAAGGGGAGAATAAATTAAAAATGCACTTTATTGTACATAAAAAACTATTGACACCACTTAGAACTGGGAACCAGACAAGGCTGTCCTCTATCACCACTACTATTCAATATAGTGCTGGAAGTTCTAGCCAAAACAATCAGGTAAGAGAAGGAAATAAAGGGCATTCAAATGGGGGCAGATGTCAAACTCCTGATTTTTGCCAATGATATGATCTTACATGTAGAGAACCCCAAAGACTCAGCCACAAGACTCCTGGAAGTGCTCAGAAAATACAGTAATGTCTCAGAGTATAAAATCAATGTCTACAATTAGTAGCCT
>CAUYQV010018690.1:0-33997 GCA_963574575.1 Galagoides demidoff
GCAATTGAAGCAACATCAAAAATACACTATTGGGACCTGATCAAACTAAAGAGCTTCTGCACAGCCAAAAACACAGTAAGTAAGGCAAGCAGACAGCCATCAGAATGGGAGAAGATTTTCGCAGGCTATGTCTCTGACAAATGTTTAATAACCAGAATCCATAGAGAACTTAAACGTATTAGCAAGAAGAAAACGAGTGATTCCATCTCAGGGTGGGCAAGGGACTTGAAGAGAAATTTATCTGAAGAAGATCGGCACACGGCCTACAGATATATGAAAAAATGCTCACCATCCTTAATCATCAGAGAAATGCAAATCAAAACTACTTTGAGATATCATCTAACTCCAGTGAGATTAGCCTATATCACAAAATCCCAAAACCAGAGATGTTGGCATGGATGTGGAGAAAAGGGAACACTTCTACACTGCTGGTGGGAATGTAAACTAATATGTTCCTTTTGGAAAGACATCTGGAGAACACTTAGAGAACTAAAAATAGACCTGCCATTTGACCTTGCAATTCCCTTATTAGGTATATACCCAGATGACCAAAAATCTCATTACAACAAAGACATTTGTATCAGAATGTTTATTGCAGCCCAATTCATAATTGCCAGTTCATTTAAGAAGCCCAAGTGCCCATCGATCCAGGAATGGATCAACAAACTGTGGTATGTGTACACCATGGAATACTATGCAGCCATTAAGAAGGATGGAGACTTTACATCCTTCATATTCACATGGATGGAGCTGGAGAATGTTCTTCTCAGCAAAGTAACATAAGAATGGAGGAAAAAGTATCCAATGTACACACCCCTATTATGAAACTAATTTATACCTTTTATATGAAAGCTATAACCAAATAGCCTAAGAATGTGGGGAGGGGGGAAGGGGAATGGAGGGGGGGAATGGATGGAGGGAGGGGGATTGGAGGGAGCATTTCTGAGGTTTATCTTACAGGGGTACAAGTGAATCTCTCTCAGAGTACAATGAGAACGTTTTAAAACAATAACTGAGAAAATGACATGAAGGCTGTGTTGATCAGTTTGATGGAAGTATTTCGGATTGCATGTGAAAACCCCACACTGTACCCCAGAGGTGCATTAATGTACATAGTTATCATTCAATAAAAAAAAAAGTAAAATTGGAATGCTAACAGTTTTAAAATTAATCATCAATTATCTTTGTTTTCCTCATTATTAAAAGTTAAAACTTAAAAAAATAATAATAAATATAATGGGGTGGTGCCTGTGGCTCAAAGGAGTAGGGTGCCAGCCCCATATACTGGACGTGGTAGATTCAAGCCTGGCCCTGGCAAAAAAAACTGCAAAATAATAATAATAATAATAATAAATCCGATGTAAATATAAGGAAGGAAGCATTCTTATTTTCTTCACAAGTAGTTGATTGTTTCAATGAAAATAATTGTAACATGAGCAACTGTAGTATTTTGTTGAGGTGTGTATAGTGTTATGCAAATTACATAATGTACATATACGTATGTTTAACATGTTTATAAAAACCCAAAGGAAGATGACATTGATGATACTGGCAAGTTTCTTACCTCATGTGAAGAACTAAAAACTTAATATTATAAAAAACTAAAGATGCATATAGTAATCAGTTAAAAGCTGAACAATTTAGTTAAAAACATGAAAAGAGGTATTGTTAAAAAGATAATGTTTGATGTAAAATTGAATATTAAAATTTATTTTATCATCTCAAAACAAGGCAGGAGAGGGAAAAAACAATAGAACAGAAAGCAACCTGATAGAGTTAATTCAACAATATCAGTAACTACATTAGTGTAAATGAACTAACTCCTCAAATAAATGGCAAAAATTCTTAGAATGAATGAAAAAAATCAAGACCCAACAATGTACTATGTGTGAAAGGCAATTGTTAATACTAAGACATCAATAAAGTAAAACTATAAAGTAAAAAATGGTACACTATGCAAACACTAACCATGAGTAAGCTAAGATCCCTATGCTAATATCAGGTACAACAGATTTTAAGACAAAGAATTTGAATAGTAATGAAGATGGACATCTTCTATAAAAGCCCTAGTTTATTGACAAAACACAGTGATGATAAATATGAGTGCACCTAGTCATAGGACTTCAAAATACAGGCGGTAAAATAGCTGTATCTGTTGATACCATTAAGTCAATTAGAAAATATCTGAATAAGACTTCCCAATGTCTTGTTCTAATCGATAGTTATAGAACAGAACCACTAAAATTTCATAATTCACATTCTATACATGAAATACTCACCAAGAGAAACTATATGCAAAGCCATTAAAAGTCTAAGCAAATTCCAAAAATAATGAGATCTTAATAGTATGTTCTCTGATCAAAGATGAGGATGCAGAGAATAAGGAATCAGTTTACCAGAGACCTTCAGAAACCCAGAATGAGAGAGGCTCAAAATCACCAGATACTTTAAAACAGTGAAAGGTAGAGTAAGAAGGAGGAAAAAGAGAAGGAAGAAAGAGGAGGAGGAAGAGGAAGAAAAAGAAAAGAATGCATCAGATTTCACACTACATCTTAAAACTTCCATCTGGAACTGGCATACATCATTTCCAGTCACATAGCACTGACCAAAGCAAACCCCATGGCCACACCTAACTTCAAATTGCATGCAAAAATATGTGACCCAACCATGGGCTAAGACAGTGGAAAACCAAATATCTGTGAACACAAGCTCTCTCTCCAGCCCTGCAAAGATAGGTGTTATTGATGCTGGTAAAGAGAAAGGAAAAGTTCAATGTCTGTTGCACAACAGACACCCACCATCCACCCAGCCAACCATAATGCCTGGGGAGCATTTCTCCCCAGGTTTCAAGGGCAAGCATAATCTCTACCAATATCTAGCCCTGAACTCAAAGTGTCATGGCCATGACTAGTAGAGCCCAAATCTCTCGCACCGTGCTGTGTGTCCTTTAGTTACCCAAAGGGAATAAACGAATGGCCCAACCCTTTAGAATCCAGCATTAGTGTTCACAACTCCCCTGAGGCATTTAAGGGAAGGACTAATACCAAAAACCCAACAAAGGTATGGACAACATTGGAGTTTTAAGAGAATTCCTCTACAAATTAATTCCTCCATGGCTGCTGCCTCACAGGAACAAATTACACCAGTTATTTTAACAGAATGAATTTAACATAAAAAAATTGCTACCTAGGTATAAAGAGTCATTTGCTAGATCTATTTGAAAAGGCAAAAAAGATACACTAAGTATCACAAAGATAGTATACGAAGAGCTATTTATCATACCTAGTGCTGGAGGAACAAGGAGAAAAGACTGAAGTTAATAAAATTTAAAAGTGTGCAACAGGGTCCCTGAATAGAGGAGGGTCCAAAGAATGGACTAGGGTCCCACAGACCCTCAGACCTCCAAGCATGGAGGTTCCCTCTGCTTGGCTGTGCTTGTTCCTCTGAAGAAGGTGCAGACTAGTTGTCTAGTTCTAGAAAAATTTGACTCAGCTGCTGCTATAAAAACAAACTGCTGCTACAGGGGTAAAGAAGGGAGCCTGGGTAACACATGGAAAGCCCACAGGAAGCAGACAGGCAGGAGAAAGTCCCTTCCTCTTTCCCTCTTGCAGTCTCCCCCTGGTGCTCCTCATTGAAAGAACCTATCGTGGAGACAGATGACAAAGCAGAAATGAAGCGTATAGGCTCCCAGCCCCAGCATCACGAATGAGGACAGAAGAATGGGTTTGCAGCCAACAGACAGTAGTTTAATATCTGGCCCAGCTGCGCTGTGGCAAGGCCAGCAGCCATTGCTGAGGGGTAGTCCCCAGGCAGGGGACTAGACGTGGAAATTGGAGAGACAGGTTTCCTAGAACATTTGGGAGCAATTGAACCAAAGGGTGAGCGAGTCCAAGTGAGTGTGCCAGGACAATAAGGGGGAAGCCAGACATATATTAGGACAAAGGGACTGCAGAGCTGGGGGTGGGAGCTGCAGGAGCCTGGTAAAGGTGGGAGCACGACAAAGTGTGGGTAACATAGGTAGTAATGAAACGAGAAGGGACAGAAATTGGTAGGACCTGTGTATCTAAACTCTTTGCGGCATGGCTGTATGCCAGTGGGAAGGTTAAAGACATTATTTGGATGTGGTACCATAAATTAAGGCAAAGAGAGCAATAAAGCTTCTTCATCTATTTATCAATCAGCCTTATTTTGCGTTTTAGAGAAAAGAGGTATATAAATACATTCCTTTGTGTGTGTGTGTGTGTGTGTCCGCACGCGCATGCATACGGGCTGTGTACATGCATGTGTATAACCCAGGGGATTGTTCCTGAAGAATTTTGCAACACTGATGCATGGACAATATGATATGTATTTATTATGGCTGGTGACAAGAATTGGGTCTTAATGGAGAAAGTGATTGTTATTCATGATTTCCAAATGGTTAACTAGATCCAGAGGATTTGCATTAAACCAAGTCATTCCCCTTCCATGCTTGCTGGCCATGATTGATGGAAATGTCAAGTCCCATGAGATCTCTGAGCTCACATTTTCTTTTCACTACAATTGGGGCATTATTTTTTTACTACTCTGAGTCTCATTTCTACAAACAGTGCTGGTGATACTTCTGTGGATTTGATCTTCAATTTCTGACTTCTTTTAAAGGGCATTGTCAGCCTACACCACAGTTTCTAAAGCAGATATGTTTCTGATACACCAAAGGCGGGTGGTGGCGAATAAAAGCAGGTAACTCTGAATATGAAATGCAAGACTTTACAGAAGCATGGATTATCAAGCTAGAATGTACTTTGGGTATTACTGATTCTAGTGTTTCAAACTCTGAAACAGAAGAATAAAATCCTTTGCACTAGGTTTTGGAACTGGCAATAATTTCTTGAATGCACAAATAAATCAGCAAGAATATGTGGTGGAGGGCATAGCACATAGAAGAAATTAGGAATCAAAAATACAGGCATCATAACAGTTCTCTGGAACTCAGAACATTGACGCCAAATGCAAGATAGGAAGAGGTAGAGAATGAACTCATTTCCTACTTTCAACTTAATCCTGTGATTAATTGTGAAAGAACAAGTGACAGAGATTTTAAGCAACAGAGATACATAATCAGATCTGAGTTACAAATACATGAGATCAGAGACTGTGTTTTTAAAAAGGAGGGGTGAATGTATTAGCAATGGTTCTCTAGAGAAACAAAACCTATAGGATATATAAAGATATACAAGAGGACATTTATTATAGGAATTGGTTCATGTGATTGTGAAGGCCAAGAAGTTCCATGACATGCCTTTCTTCAGGGTAGAGAACCAGGAAAGCCACTGAGAAAATTCAGTTCAATTCCAAAGGGCCTGAGGACCAGGAAAGCTGATGGTGCAATTCCCAGTCCAAGGTTAAAGGCCTAAGAACAAGAATCCCCAAGGACAGGGGGATTTGGATGTTCCAGCTCAAGTTGAGAGAGAAGGAGAGAGAATGAAGAAGACTTCTTAGTGTATTAAGGCCCTCAACCAACTGGGCTAAGCCCACCCTTATTGGTGAGGGCAGATCTTCTTTACTCAGTCTCCTGATTCAAATGCCAATGCCTTCTGGAAATATCCAGAAATAATGTTGTACCAGCTATCTGAGCATCACAGTGACAAAGTTTATCCTAGCATAGTGTAACTGGAGAATTGAAAATATGAAAAAAAAAAATGTTCAAGAGACATTTAGGAACTAACCAGTTCTAAGTGACTGAGGCAAGACAGAGAAGAACACGGAAGAGTCACAAAGAAGGTTTCCAGGTACGGATGGTCTCCTCGGAACTGAGGGGTTAAGAAATGAGGGCACAGTTACTGTGTTTGTTTTCAGGCATGTTGATTTAGGCATGAGATGAGAATATCATTAAAGGTAGAATTTTAAAAAATGGAAAAACCAAGATAAAACACTAGCAAGGTTCTGGATGGAATGGCAAGAGACAGCAATTGGGGTTGGGAGACAAGATGAGGAAGAGAAATAAAGGACATAGGCAGGAGTAAGTATGACCACCCAAGTGTCAGATAGGCCAGTGTGAAAGCCATCAGAGAGTAATGCAAGGTAAGGCCTAGGAACCAGAGACCATTCCAATAGGTGAGGACCAGTTTCCACAGAATTACACTCATGGCTGAAGCATTCCTCCCACCCATCCCCTTTACAGAGTCTTCCTAAAAGCTCAGTAATCCATACGCAGCTTCTGACAAAAGATATGAGCAAAGTGAAGCTTCATCTGTCACACTGCTTCTGCATGCTACTTCCAAGGAAGCATATAGCCCTTACACGGGAAAAGGGTGTCTCTATCTCAGGGGAGATGGAGATGAGTGGGTAGTGCCTGTGGGGAACAGTCCAACCTCAGAGGAGAAGTGTGAATTGCCGCCCGCACACACAGAGTGGCTCTCCTCACTGCCTGCCAAGGAAGATGGTTCTCAACCAAATCAGTCTGTGGCTGCCAAAAGCTCTTGTGAGGGCCCAGTTTTTCCAGCAGGAAACGTAACCTGAATTGGAAAACATGACTGTAAGCTGGAAAACAAACAGCTCAAAATATCTGTGTCCTGAAATGAACCATAAGCCACTGTGTCTCCAGAACTGAATCCACTTAGTCAAAGGAGCAGAGGGTCAGGGAGCCAGGAGAAGGGAGGGAGGAAAGGAGGAAAGACCAACCGCTGGAAGGGAAGAAGAAAGGAAATTCAGAACAAAAGGGACATTGAGCTCGTGCTGCACACCGGGATCTGTGCTGGGAGGCCCACATTCATTTTCTTATGAAGTCTGTCAGCAACATTATGTCACATGGAGAATTTGCAGCCCCTGAGGTTAATTAGCTTGCTCAAGATCACATAATTATTATAGAATACAGCAGAGCCAGAATTTGAACTTGGAGTCAGTAACCCCAAAACTAACTTGCTCCTACTAGATTCCTTTGTACCTGGAAAGAGGGAAAAGAGGAAGTCTTACTGGGAACCACTTTGGAGAAGGCTTCCTGAGTCCCTATTAGATTAGAAAAAATCGGAAATGCCCAGAAGCTGAGCATTTCTAGTCCCTGAACTAGATATATAGAGCGTAATTTGACAAAGTAATTGGGTATGTATAGGACATTATTCTTTTCTAGAAAACCATCCTTTCTCTTCCTTTTTTTCTGGATTCTCCCAGGCCTGCAAAGCCCCACTTGATCCATCTGTATATGTACTTTCATATCATATGAAATTCTATACTCAAAGATTTTTAAGCAATTTAACAAGCCACCTGATTGATAAATGACAGGATTGCAGTTTAAACACAGGTCTTCCAACTCTCCATTCGAGGTAAATTCTAGTACATAATATAGCTGTCTCTAGAACATATGCTTACAGCAAGGAGATGCAACATCAACACTGGCCATCAATGCATCAATTCTGGCTGCTGAAATAGTTGACTGACCATTTATACATGTGTGGCTTCACACAAAGACTCAGCATTGGCCAGTGACCATAAGGGGAATATTGTTAGAGTATTTTGAAAACTATAAAGTAACATGCAAATGAAAGCAAGTATTATAATTTTAATAATGGAGTCTTTTTTCTCAGAATCTGAAACTATAGCTATTCATTCATACATGACAGTTGAAAAATACTGCAATGATAGGATATTTGGTTATTCATTGAAGAATGCTGCCTTTTGTAAAACCTGTCTTGAAAGTCAAGTGACTTTCTCAAAGTCACACAGGTAGAAGATTGTGAAGCATGAATACAGACCCAAGCAATTGGTCTCTGGCAACTACAGTTGAAAGTACTTCAGAATTATTTTTTTCTCTTACATACATAATATGCCAATGAAGTGGAAAACATGATTATCTACGTTCTATAAACAAGGCAATAAGAAGTTAACTTCCTTCCATGAAGGACTCACAGCCACTAAGCAGTGGAGCTGAGATTTGCATTCAGGTTAAAGGACCCTGAGTTGGTGGAATCAACCACAATGCTACAGCCACTATCTTCTATTAAAAAATAAATGGAAGACAGAAAAAGATAGCACTTGTCTAATCTCTATAAAGCAGTAATGTCTCAGTCTTACTCTGCTCTCACATGGTATCTTAGCCTGGGTAATTTATAGACAACAGAAATTTATTGCTTATAGCTCTGAAGGCTGAGAAGTCTAACATCAAGGAGCTGGCAGATTCCATGTCCGGTGAGCTTCATAAATGGCACCTTCTAGCTATGTCCTCACAAGGCAGAAGGGCAAATGAGCTTCCTGGGGCCTTTTTTATAAAAAAAAAAACTAATCCCATTCATAAGTGCTCTGCCTTTATGATCTGATCATTTCTTTAAGGCTCTGCTTCTTAATATTATTATTTGGGGGATTAGGTTTCCATGTGTGAATTTTGAGGAGACATAAACATTCAGATCATAGCAAGTAGAGCACTGGCAGTTGTTCATACGTGTCATTACCCAACTATCTATCTTTTAAGCCCAACTATCTCATCCATCTTCACTAAAACCACTGGAGTTCAGGGTCATCATGTTTTCTACAGGCAGCCTCTGACCTCCCCATGTTCAGTCCTTTCCTTCTACAACTATCACCCCTACTGCCAAAGGTGGAATCATTTGGAGACATGGATCTGATCATGTCATGTCCCCATCTGAAAACCTTTGCCAATTCTCTGTTTTCATTAGGAAAAAGCACTGTGTTCCCAGAGCCTCTACTGTGCCATGGGACTCCATCTCCATCTCATCTCATGCCGCTTTCCCACCACTCCTCCTGATTTCTGCTCCTGCCACTGGAGCAGAATTTCCAATTCCCATCCTGGGATTAAACAAAGCTGTTCCCTACCTCTGTATCTCTGCTCAGAATCCTCTCTCTAATCAGAAGGTTTTCTCCTCCCTTTCATGTTTCTGGAGAACTTCCCAGCCAAGTTACCTCCTCTTTAAGATCCTCTTTCTTCTACAACCCTGCAAAGTTCCAGTCCCTCCTTGGGGCTGCTTCTGTGCTAATCAGATGCCTCTGTCACTTTGCAGGGCACATGTGTCACCACAACCACACTGGCGCTACTTGAGATAGAGGCCCTGTCTTAATCATCTCTGGGTCCTTTGAGCCTAGGATAGAAGTTCTGTAATGTCTGTTGACATGATTTTAGCTGACTTCTTTGGTTCTTCTTCATTGGTCCTCAGTCAAGATAATGGACTTCCCTTTTGGGTTAAAAAAAAAAAAATGTGCTATCCCTTACTGCCTTCCTGCATACCTCCATTTCTCTCTTCTTATCTTTTTTCCTCCCCTCCTAGGTCCTCTGGAGACGTGGAAAAGAAGGAGGCTGGATGAAAAAATAACTCAAAAGTGCCATCCAAATGCCAGTTTATATTATTTCTCCTGTGTCTGTAAGAGAAAAATGTGTGAGAGGGAGAATGAGAGAGAGATACAAGGGGAGTGGGTGGAGGGCATGAGTCTGGCTGTGGGTAGAATTGTCCCCACTGGGCAAGATCTCACACTGTGTTTAATGGCAGACGGAGAGTGGGAGACGATGGGACAGGGAGCAATCGATTGACTGCTGAGTGTACCAATTTCAAATTGCTAGCTATACCCCTAGCTAACACTAGTATTTCATGTTGCAAATCCAGTGTTACCACATGAAATAGTCAGCAAGTGCACCTCTGCCAGAGATGGAGTAATTTGTTACCAGCTGGAGTGAGAAGCTGACAGTTAGCCTACAGAGATGCTTTTATTCAGATGCGCAGCCTTCCCCAGATTAACCATGACTGTCCCAGGTCATATGCTTTGAGCAAAAGCTCCTGGGCCAGTGATGTTGCATTTTTAAAGAAAGTTCTTTAATTTGCTATCCAAATAGATTCTGACTTTCCCAACTTAGCCGCACCATGATGATGGTATAGGAGGTTATTAGGTAAGGTGTGGGATTCAGAGACAGTTGGAAAAGGAAGGGGTCTGTCTCCAGTCTTGTCTCCCTCCAAACCATCCCTCAGAGTATTTTGCTAAAACTTCAGTCTGATTCTCTCATCCCTGCTTAAACTCTCTCAATGATCCTACTACACTCAGGAAGAACTTCGACCTTCTTAGTCCACCACACATGCCTATCTGTAGTCTAGGCCCTGCTTTCTCTCCACCAGCAACTTTTGTCTCCTGTAACACCAAACTATTTGTTAGTCTCTGCATGTATTGTTTTTGCCTCCATGCCTTTGCTCAAGCAGTTCCTTCTGCCTGGATTGCCCTTTCCTGAACCCGTGACCTCTCACTCGCTTGCTTAGCAAAATTCTACTGATCATTTCAGGTTTAGCTTGTTTAGCTCAATTCTTCCAGCTTCTTCTAACCTTCTGTGTTAATTAATTTCACTCAGGCATCCAATGTAAAAAGACCCACTGTGCTTGTATGTTTCTTCCCCAGGAAGCAGGAGCAGGGAAGGGGTAGGTCAAGGAGTAGTCTTTCCCGGATTTAAGGAAAGACTACTTAGGTGTGCATGGAAAATGTAAAAACAATTAAAAATTGGCTGAAAGTTTATGTACCCACAGTTGTAAGCAATTTCAGTGACAAAATACTCTTCCTCACATGGGCTATATCTTTCTACCTCCATCAGGTTGATAAAGCAAGGTCTAGAATTCAATTTGTTCCATCCTTTAACACCTGTGAGACCTTGGGCACATTACTCATCTTTCTATTCCTTAGTTTCTTCTTCTGTAAAACAAGGACAAGAAAACTACCTGCCTGGTTAGCTTATGCTATGTGTGAAACAATGGATATAAAAGGACTTATAGCAGTAATTGGGACTATAGTAACCGTTCCATAAATGCTGGCTATTATTTACTGATGAGTATTATATTCCTCTCTTGAGTTAAAACTTCTTCTCTAGCTTAAAAGTCTTTGAGAATCTATCTTGCTTACATGCCTCCAAGTGTTATATGCATTTGTTGAATGAGTAAATGTATTGTATTCACATCTGTATGCCAAGTGCATGACAGAGTATGTGAATTAGAAATAGGTATTCAGTAAATGTGTGTGAATGAATGCATGGTTTAACAAAAGGGTGGATCATAAAAGAAGCAGCTTGCAAAAGGAACCAGCAGTGATCCTGAAAAGACACAGAAATAAGATTAGAAGAGGTAGGGAAACTCAATGGTGAGAGTGAAACAGAAATCCAGATTTACCCCTCCTTGGACTATTCCAGAAGGTTGAGCCTACCCAACTGTAGGTCTATGAAAATTGGAGGGTCATTCCAGCCAACAGAATGGTTTACAGAACTCTATAAGAGGGAGAAGAAAATCTATCACATTATGGGCTCCAGGAAAATGCCAGCAATAAAAGGGTGCTCTGTAGGGAGATTTTTTGACAGTCTAAGCCCCACATTAACACCAAAGACAGGGCTATTAAGAGAGAAATGGGGACCTGCTGATTCAAATCACTGTGTTAATGTCAGGTTTCTTTTTTAATTTGTACCCAAGTTCATTACTATAACTTTTGTATATCATGCTTGAAAGATATATGACTAAGATACAATCAGAATAAGAATTACTCTCAGATTTGCCAGGGTGTAACATTCACTAAGCCCATTGAGATATTCATCAAACTCTGTATCAGAACAGAGTTGGATGGGAGAGATGAGCATGATACATTTAAGACTAACTCATGGCAATGTTGGAATTTCCCTCCAAAAATACCACTTCATTAATTTTTACCCTTAATAAGTAGAAAGAATGGGCCGTGTCTGAGTTCTGGTAAAACTTTGCCAGAAAATATATTATCATATCATCACTATGATTCTAAAGGTCCATAGTAAAAATAATCCAAACCAACAAAATAAGATTGAATGTAAAAAGTCCAAAGCTTGGTTGATATTCATGCTAAATGGAAAGAAGCCTGCCCAAGAATCATGGTACCAACTATAATTCAGGAGTTTCCATCTGCTGATCCAAATTCTGTTCTATGGATGTCAGAAGGATTTGCTTTTTGGACTTCACATCCTACTAGTTAAGTGGTGATAGCTCCCACATGACACCAACCCAATCCTCCAGGGGTTATCTTTCCCAGAGGTAAATATCTCCATTTCCTTTATCTAGTCTTTGTATAGCATGGCTTTCTGTCTTTACTTGCAATTTAAATCAGAAAAGAAGTATCTTCCAAGATGCATTAGGTTAACATAAACTCTTCCAATATCATTCAAATACCCCATATCTAAAATGAGAGGAATCATGTATTACATGATTATAGATAGCATATCTGATTGCCTATTCAAGGAAATCCTTTCCTCCATCGTATTTTTGTTTGAACATCTCCCATTAATAGGGGTCAAAGTGTGGGTTCTTCTGCTATCTGAGAGAGACCATAAATAAGAGTGACTTTAACTATATAGAGGATGATTTTAGTGGGTAGGTGGTTTGAGATTCATATAGTTCTGTAATCATTACAGACCTTAGTTATATCTATCTTTTTCTCTGCTGTCTTCAAAATGCAGCTTCCATCTCTTGGTCCAAGGTGGCTTTCCCAGTTCCAGTCATCACATGAGTCTACGTTCCCACTGGGCAAAAAGGGAAGAGAAGGAAGGGGGGAGGTACACCTCTTCCTTTTGTGAGTCCAACCAGAAGTTGTACGCATCATTACTGCTCAATTCCAGTTGACCAGAACTCAGTCACATGTGGATAAAAGGAAGCCTTTATCCTAGGCTTATCAAAAAAAAGAATCAAAGATTCTACTACAATGAAAAAAAGATAAAATAGATATTGGAGGACAACTGATAGCTTCTGCCATACATGGTTTAAAACCCTTCACAATATTTAGGTAGAATTTGCCTCTCTGATAAAAATAATTTATTCTTTGGAAATAAATTAAACAAACTTACCTTCTTCAAAACATTAAATACAACCATCATGGAGCTTCCCTTTGGTAAATCTTTACTTTGCCAAAAAAAGCAAGGTTCTATTTCTTTGTTTCTTCTGGAATGTGGTTTCTACATTCTTCTATTTCCTTGTCGCATTCCCTATGTCTCTTTTTGCCAACATTTCTCTCCTCATTTCACAATTCTTATTCTATACCTCTAAGATCACATTTCAGTTTTAGCAGCCAGATTCCACATTTCACAAATATCTTTTCATTTCTGATATTTTCCAGAAACTACTGCTATGCTCAATATTGGTAACAACTCAATGAACACATAATTTTTAACCTCAAGGAACTTATATTCTAATGCCACATTAGGGACATGACTCACAATGACCTTACAGTCAACTCCATCTTCCACAATATTTTCCATAAGAGTAACAACTGAGTTATGTCCGAAACACCCAGAACTTGGTTAATTGACATTTTCATTTAATTGAGGGACTTGATGTCCAGTTATGTCTTAATGTCACCTTGGTTTGAAGTTCATTATTTCATCATTTGAAATCCTGATTCTGTCTTTGAATATTATGCCATCAGAAAATTTCCCCTTTGATAGATGTGCTCAGAGAAATCATTAATATGAGTGATTTGCAGTAACCCAGGTGTACTAGTCTGTTCAGGCTGCTGTAACAAAACACTATACACTGTGTGACTCAGAAACACAGAAATTTATTTCTCACAGTCTTTCAGGCTAGAAAGTCGAAGATCAAAATGACAGCAGATTTAGTGTTTGAGGGGAATCTTCTGCATAAATACCAGTCTTTCCCCAGGGTTCTCACATGGCAGAAGTGGGGTGGGAGCGCTCCAAGATCTCTTTTATAAGGGCACTAAACTCATTCATGAGAGTTCCATGCTCATGACCTAATTGCCTAACAAAGGACTCAGGTCCCAATACCATTGCATCAAAGGTTAAGATTTCAGTGTATGAATTTTAGGACAACACAAACATTCAGTCTTCAGCACCAGGTATGAGTCTAAGTATCACATCCATTACTTAGAACAAGGTAGATGAAACAATGATTTCCTTTCTCAAAATCAGAATTTTATTTTTTTCTTTGCCTTTACTCCTTTTTTTTTTTGTTAAAGATGCTGTAAACCAATCCTGGCAGCATGAATGGCTGTGCAGGTAATTAGCCAATGCCAGCTGAATGCAGACCAGAAGTTTCCTAAGCCCACTGGCAGGCTGGTGCCAGTGACACTCCATATTAGTAGCTGGTAATGTTGGCACAACTCTAAGAATTACATGAACTCATCCTGTTTTGTGAGTTTAATCCTCCCTCATCAACAGAGGCTTCCCCCATGGTCCACCTCCTCTTCTGAAAAGAAATGCAAATGAGAGTCATTTATAGCTTGGGACATTTTCAAATAAAAAAAAATATATGCTTCTCTTGCTCTTGGGCCATGAATGAGGAGCCAACTAAAAGTTGAACATTTCTTATCCTGAGAGCTTCATGTCAGCAGCAGGGCCACCTCTTTTCAGTTGGAATCTCTGGCTTGCAGAGTGGAAGCCAAACATAAGTCTTGTTCCATTGCCTATGGAACACATTTCTATGTGTTATCATAATCATTCTTGTCTGTGGTACCACATGACAGAGGGAGGGAAGTGGTTAAGCACAGCCCCTCACATACACCCTGGTATAATTTACTACCACTATGCAAAAAGAAGGAGGGCAGTCATGATTTTAACAATGGAGGAAATCCTTTTTGAGTTTATATCCCATCTATAAATTGGTTAGCCCCTCCCCCCAGAAAAACCCCAAAATAAACATGCAGGAAAATAGATGCTTTCATCATTTTCCTTTGGGAAAATACAGAACACAAGGGGAAGATTATTAAGTGTGAGGAGAGAGAGAGTGTGTATGCATGAGAGAGAGAGAGCGCGTGTGCAAGAGAGCACCAGCCACAGGGCTAGGCAAGTGAAGAGAGAATCCATTCCCTTGCTAATAAGAGAATGTGAAAGACACTTGGCAGAGAGCATTCAGGGAAAAGTACATCCTTTCACTGCAGCTAATAAAAGCTCTGCATTTCAGGTGACCTTTGAGCAGTAACAGAGAGAGTAAAAAGTTCCTGCAAATGGAAATAAATGTCTCATAGAAGGAAGTGTCATTCCATAGCAGGCATGCTTGAGATGACCACAACAGAGGACATGCAATATTCTCCATACCAAACCTAGGTCCTTTAGGGCCACACCTTGATGAACCAGGGTATCTTATTTATGTTGAACATCTACTGTGTTCCAGACACTGTGCATTAAAATCATCAATCCAGCCTGAACTATAGCAGTGACAATTCTCTTTGTAGGCCACGTTGATGGATGCCAACCAACAAAAGCAACTGAGGCTGATTCCCAAGGTAGACAGCTACTTACGGAACACTGCTTTCTTAGGGCATGTTAGGGCAGGTCGCCTGCCAATTATGTTCACATAACACTGCTGCTTACTCTCTCTCTCTCTTTTTTTTTTTTTTTGACTCTCTGAAGCATATTCACACACTGACTATGAGAAGAATAGAATTAGGAAATGACATTTATGGATGGTAGAGAATTACCTTTCCATGACTCAAGGTTTCCAGTAGCAACAAAAATATACAACAAAATGAAGCTGGGTTGGGGGCCATGCTCTGAGACTTAACCAATTGTTAAATGGGATACTTTTGTGCAAAATCCTAGCACATGACCTGGACAATAATTGCTCAAGCAATTTTACCTATTGTTATATAACAACGAATGTTATATTATTGTTGTTTGTGTTATTATGATGATTGTTGTTCTATATTATTTCTGAGGCCATTACATATCTATAATCCTAAAATTGTCCTTATTTTATAAGGCTCATTTCTCAGGGATGAATTGTGTAAGATAATGGAGGATAACAAAAGCTATATGTAAAAAATGCCTAGACAAGTACAGACTATACCTTTAGAAGGAATGCTTGGGAAAGTCAGCAATCTTTTATATCCAATTTCAGATAAGTAAACTAAGACATCACCATGACTGAGCTGAGATTATGTCAACCATTAAAGAAGGTGCTTTATGGAAGCTAGAATAATGTTGGTGTTTGCATCAAAAGAATCTGTGTAGGTAGGTGGAGAAAATATTTCATCTTTGAACTCTATAAACCCTTTAAGTCCTATCTAACATTGATGCAGCTTAGTTTAGACAACCAGAGCCATATATTTGGTCTAAGTAGGAAGACCTATATTTGAGTTAGTAGGTAGCTCATAGAATTTACTAGATGAGGTCAGACAATGAAGTTCATCAATGTAAGTGCTACATACCTCATTAATTGCTGAATATCACTATGGTCACTTCCAAAGTGCTCTCCTTAGCCATCTGGTGACCTTAGTGATGTTCAGCCATGAGGTATGTAGCACTTTTTCTAAGATGACTTCACAAATTTAATTGTCAGACCTCCTACGATGATAGCTCTCTCTGATGGCCATTCCGGAAAGAGTCCCAGTATTATCTTTTGAAGGATAATACTGAAGGGCAGTTAAGGTGCCAACATTAGTGCACAGCCTCCCAAGGGGCATACCTCAAAAGTGACTAGTGATATTCATCTGTGAGGTGTCTAGTACTTCTTCAAGGATGAATTTTTGAACTTATTTGACCTCACATGTCCGGGACAATAAAGCTGTACACTATTTAGCTTGGAACAACATAGTCAGAATTATCCAACCATATCACTGAACTTCTATGAGTGACATCCAGCTGGCATTGGCACCTGCTTCTCAGCATCTATGACACAGGGACCAGAAAGTAGAACTTCTCCTGCAACTGCACCAGTGGAACCAAATGCTTCACACACGGCTATTAACTCTACTCTCCAAACCTCCCACAACTCAATCTGCTCAGCAGAATCTAGGTAACCTGCAAAATCTTTGCTGCACAGGAACCCTAGAATGTAGATTTTAGCCTCCCAGCCCAGAACACTTAGGGAAACCTGAGAGAAAGGTATTAGAAGTGAGCAGTGAGTAAACTAATCTGCAGCATCAGTCACACTGACATCAGATTTGGTGACTGAGTAACTTTTTAAGGCATCTGGTTATTAATTCTGGGGATCACTCCTTTCATGCCAAATGGCTGGGAGCTGCTCTAGAACTGTGCAGGGGCCTCCAAAAATCAACACCTCCATAAACTTGATGAATAGAAATCCAGAAAAAAAAGCATAGAAACTTGTCATTTTGCTGAACTCAGGACACCTCAGCACAGGTGCCACTGGGTTTTTCTAATATTGAAAACATCTCATGTCCTTCACCATTTTACTAATGCACGGCCAGGTTGGAGACATGGGTGTAGATTAGTGAACCTTAAATTGTGTCCCGTACAACATCCTCACCCAAATCACTGATGATTTTTATTAAAATGAAGATTTGGGGGCTTCACCTCAAGACTGTGCAGGAGAATCTTTATACTGCTGGAAACTATATAGTAGAGAATCACCAATCTAGATTTTGATACATGCTTATAAAGCCTAGATTCAGAGTACAATAGAAGGGCCTAGTAATTTCTATATAGATTTAACTCCAAGAGCTTACTATTCAGGTCTGAAAGTTATGAGGTAAGAAGGAAGTTGGAAATTCCTTTCTGTCCTTTTGAATTTGAGGCCTGTAAAAGAACTAAGATTGAGAATGTACTAGAATTCAATAAAAATGCATAATGTTTAGCTATATTAGCATATTATCATAATTTAGGTACTGAAAATATGTAAGTCAAAACTGAATTCATACTAATCCAAATGTTTGTGTGCAGAACCACTTGCTCAGTTTAGCAATAAGGTCTTCAGCCTGTGAAATTGTTTACAGGTGCCTCCAAGGAGATGGCATTAAGATATTTACACATGGTGTAGCCTGTCTTTATATGCAAGCTAGATACTATGTTATGTTTTCCTATGGATGTTTTTAACCCTACAGAGGAAATGTGAAGACTAGCTCCTAGCATATGGAAGCATTTTTACACGGCAAATTATATGGAAACTAGAGAGAACAAGGAAGATTTGTAAAGGCTGCCACTTTAAATGTACCTCTTCAAAGTCTATTAGGAGACCTGAATCTCTCTGTAGTCAACTAAAACCAGTCAACATTTATTGACAACCTACTATGTGCTAAACTCTTCCTAGATGCTTTCTTATGTGTTATCTGATTTGATTTTCAGAATAAGCCTATGAGGTACTAGGAGGTAAGTATCTTTTCCATGTTTTTTTATTATATATACTTACACAAAATAATGTTCTGATGTACATCATGAAATGGTTATGATAGGAAAGCAAATTTACATATCCATCATCTCACAGTTACCCTTTTTTGTCACACGAGCACCTCAAATCTATTCTCTTGAGCACAATACAGTATCGTTCAGTATAATCCTCCTATTGCACGTTAGACCTCTAGATAAATTCATATTACATGCCTGCAACTTTGTGTCCTTCAACCTTTATCTTCCTCTCTCCTCGCCCTTCCCTACCCCTCGTTACTTCCATTTTATTCTCTGCTTCTATGTAGTCAACTTTATTTTTTGAATAAAAATAAATTACACATATAAGTGAGATCATACTGCTTTTCTTTTCATTTCTGTCTTATTCACTTAGTGTAATGTTCTCCAGTATCATCCATGTTATGTCAAATGTAAGATCTCCTTTTTTAAGGCTGAATAATATTCCTTTGGATATATAAACTGCAGTTTCTCCTTTCCTCTGTATTAAGTTGTTTCCATATCTCAGCTGATGCTGCAAGGAGCATGGAAGTTAAGGTATCTCGAAAAGATGCAGGTGCTGATTTTATTTCCTTTGGATATACACCCAGTAATAGAATTGCTGTGTCCACAGTAAGATGTCACCTGACGCCTATTAGAATGGCTATTATTAAAAAGAGAAGGATAACAAGTGTCAGCAAGAGTACTGAGAGAAGAGAACTCTCGTATGCTGGTTTTGGGATTGTCGGTTGGTGCAGCCATTACAGAAAACAAAACAGAAGTTCCTTTAAAAGTTAAAAATATCTTGGCACTCTGGAAGGCCAAGGTGGGTGGATGCCTGAGCTCACAGGTTCGAGGTCTCAGCCTGAGCCAGAGCGAGACCTCATCTTTAAAAACAAGCTAGGTATTGTGGTGGGTGCCTATAGCTCCAGCTACTTGGGAGGCTGAGGCAAGAGAATCACTTAAGCCTAAGAGTTTGAGGTTGCTGTGAGCTATAATGCCCTGGCACTTTACCGAGGGTGACAAAGTGAAACTCTATCTCTAAAAAAAATAAAAAATTAAAAATAGAGGTAAATATTTTAGATTTTACTTTATATTTGAGAAAACTAAACTCCCCAGAGTTGGGTAATAAGCCACAGAGCAAAGAAGTGAAGCCAGGACCTTCTGATGCAAAGCCAGTGTTCTCCCCACTTTATCACTTTCTCTAATTAATACTAATTATTATTTAATAGCTAATTAATAGTAACAACCCACTGCATCTTATAGCAAAATAACATAATGTCCTAATTTTTACTAAGAACATTATCTAATTCAATCCTTTTGACACTACTCAAGGCTTGGCAGAGAATGATATTACCATTTCACAGTAGAACAACAGAAACACCAGGAGATTCAGCAACTCGTCATTGGCCACAAAATTCATAGCAGAAGAGCCAATGCTTAAGCCTTATTTTTCTGATTCCATAAACATATTCTATTTA
This sequence comes from Galagoides demidoff, assembly GCA_963574575.1. Lineage (NCBI taxonomy): Eukaryota > Metazoa > Chordata > Mammalia > Primates > Galagidae > Galagoides > Galagoides demidoff. The sequence goes on from CAUYQV010018690.1 coordinate 19,522, forward strand.
TTGACTCAGAGTTTAAGAAAGGAAAATTAATATTACTGTAAAAATCCTTTATTACGTTAGGCAGTCTGCTAGGCATTTTACATCAGGAGTCCTAATATCACAACCCTGAAATCCAGAAATATCCATATTTTATAGATGCATAGATAATGGCTTAAAAGAAGTTGAAGTTAATCAGTGTTGGAACTGATTCAAACTCAACTCTGTAGACACTGATATAATCACATATTAAACAAACACACTCATGCACACAGATCATCATTTAAAGTGGAGAAAATTGTGATGAAGAAAGTACAATTAGCTCTAGAATTTGGAACCTCCTGGTCTTTATCACACACACACATATGTTTTAAATTAGCAGCCTTACATGTCAAAATGGAACATGCAAATATAGACAAAACTCCTTCAGTGGGTGCCACATAGCCAAGATTGTACCTGAAGAAAGAGGAAACTGGTTGGTGCATTTCAAAAGCACTTGGACATACCTGTAGATGTCCACTTCTGGGATAAATTCAAATAACTACTTTCTTCATGCCATTTATCCAGCCTCATTCTTGGAAGTAGTATCCTTAAGAATCAAGGTATAAACATTTTACTTAGTGCTTAGAATTATAGGGCTAGCAACTGGATAGACAATTCAGCAATTAGAAGAACTTGCGTACTGAATGAGAACAGCATGAAAAACAGTATTTTTACAGACACTTTGAAAATCTCATTTGCTAGAAAGTATGTTAAATTTTACCAAAGAGAAAGAACAATAAAATACTCATTTTGTTAACTACCATCTCAACATGTAATACTAACAATCATTAAGATTTGTCTGTACTTTTTGGGGCTTACAAAATGTATAACACATAAAGTTGATTTGACTTCAGATTATATAACATTTTAATACTATTATCTGGTCCACAGTAGGCTTTCAATAAATGCAAGTTGCAATGAACTAAATTGAACAGAGTTAAGAATTATTATTCATTTTAAACTCTTAAGAAAATGGAGGCTCAGTAAGTTACGTGACTTGCCTGGTGCCAAATATAAGCTCTTCCTTGTTAAGTCCTTTTGCTTTATTGTGGGTCTTTTAGAAGCTACTCAACTCTATAGTGTTAGCATGGAGTAATTTTAGACCATATGACATACGTCAAAATTAGATATTTTCCTCTTATGTCTCTCCATCTTAGTTAAAAAACTTGGATTTGATTTAGGTTTCCAGAATAGAACTCCTAAAGAAATCAAATCCAGATTCTTGAGTTATCCATATCTCTGATTCAAACATCCTCTACTTCATGGATCAGATTTTCTTAATTAAATAAAATCAAATAAAAATATATGCAAACTGAAAAGCTCTGTGTTAATATTAGCTGATATATATTATACTATATATATGTCAGTGGAGTATATATAGTAAAGTAATTCTTTTAAAAACAAGGATAGAAGGAATCATCTGCTCAGTTAAAAAAAAAATACCTTAGCACACATCTTGGACTCAAGATTCAAACACAAATATAATTAGTCATTGTACTACTCTATTAAACTATACTGCAAAATAGGTTGAAAGTCTGGAGTTGATGTTTGAGAGGACAATCAAATGTTGCAGAGATGGGAATGTGTAGGGACTCAGTCCATTGACAAAATCAAAGAGTTACTCAGGTATAGTACTCTTACAATATGATAATATAGTTTTGATAGTTGATAAACTCAGTCTTATTGATGTCTCCAATATTTCAGAAGCTACTACTTTTTAAAAACAATTTTTAGGGGGCAGGGCAAGATGGTGGACTAAAGACATCGCCTTGCTGGCTACTCATGGGGAGATGGGGAAGTGGACTTCAGCTACCCCTGGCTGCCAGAATCTGCACAGAAACATCACTCTGGGATCACACTGAAGCAGCAGGACACCTCAGGAGACAACAAGGGGATCTGGAGCTGAGGAAAACAGCAGAAGGGAGGTGCTTGGTAAGGGAGGTGCCAGATGTCACCTGCCTCTCCCATGGAGGACTGGGGATGGGAAAGGGCTGTTCTGCAGTATTTTGATTTTGGACTGGGCTGCTCACTGGAGCAGCGAATAGACTCAAACAGCATCTGGAGGTGGAGTTCAACATTAGGCAAGATGGTTCACTCATCAGCTTGATGGTTGGCAGGCACTGCCATTGTGGGAAGACTGAAGAAGAAGATTCCAGTGCACAGCTCGTTCTGGTGCACCTGCTGAGTTCAAGTGCCCATTCTTAAGGTGAGCTGAGCAACTCTGCACCACCTGGGAAGGCCACTTTGTTGTCAGGGGACAATGTCTGACAGGCCTCCTGGGAAGTTCAGTGAGAGCTTCGGGACCCAAGTCCAGCAGAGACTGAAAGCTGTCCAGAGAACAGGCCTGGGATTGAGTGTAAACAAGTCAGGAGGCCAAGATCTGGTCTCTTTTGCAACTAGAGAGTGGCTTCTGATCCCCATCATATACAGTAAATCCAGCATGCGTTCTCTGGCTCCTAACAATACAGTGCCACCTGGTGTTCAGGAAATATATTGCAATACACACACACACACACACACACACAGACACACACACACACACACCCCATACACATATACATAAATGTCTATTATTGTTTTATATTTTTTGCTTCTTTATTCAGTTTGTTTCCTTAGTTTGTTTTTCTTTCTTTTTTTGCAGCTTTTGTGTTGTTGTTATTTTGGTTAATTTTTTTTGTGTTGTTTTTAATTGTTACTTTTTTCAATAGCAAAGGCTGCTCCATTTTTGTTATGGTTTTTAAGTCCCTTTATTCTTTCTTTCTTTTTAATTTATCTCTTTTGGTAGAGATTTTTCTATTTCTCTCATCTTTCAAACATAAATTTCTCATACAACAGCTAAAGTAATGCTATTTTCCTCTTTATCTTATGCAATAATATTTTTACTTCTTTATTTTTGTTATTTTTTTCATTTTTTTCTCTTCTATGAGGGTTACAAAGGTCATAGAATTTGTCTGCCTGGAGGGTCACAGCATTAGTCTGGCTCAAAGAGGCCACAAGCTCATGGTCTTGATGTCCTTTTATCTATGGCCTTTGGAAAGAGGTATTTGTAGGTCTCCACTATGACTTACTGCTGATTTCTTTCTATCTTTGGCAGAGGTGGGATCTTGATTTTGCCTACACTAAAAAGGAGCTCTTGACCTCAAGGAAACTTGGACTCCTGAAAACCTAGAGTGTTGGTTTATTACCTAGAGTGAAGGTGTTATTAAAGTACCCTGCAGAACATCACCATCTCTCCTGTTGCTATCTTTCTCTCTCATTATCCTTTTCCTCTCCTTTTCTTCAATTCTTTCCTTCAAACTCCATTCTATTTTTTTGTTTTTTTCCCCCTCTTCATCTTTTTATTTTCTTTCTCTCTTCTCCTTCTTTACCTTTAACTTCCTTTGGCCTTACACCAAAAGGCCACTTCAACGCCTATGCTCTGGGACTAAGTAATTTAAAGCAATGGAGGCAGTGAGAAGGAAAAAGTAGAGGAAAGGAGTGAATGAGAAGAAAACACACTTGAGGAAGAACCAACAGAAAAATCCTGGCAACATGAAAAAACAGAATAGAGCACCCACCCCTCTCCCCCAAGGGATCATGAGATAACTACCACAAAGGATTCCACATATAAAGAATTAATGGGTATGAGAGAAAAGGAAATTAAAAATATGGATGACAAAAACAATAAAGGAAATTGACAACAAAATGGAAAGACAGCACCAATAAATGGATGAAAATTATGAAGAATATAGAAAGGCCATGGTGGAGCTTAAGAACTTAAAGGGGTCAATCAGGAACTTAAAGATGTAGTAGAAAGTATCAATAACAGATTAGACCTTGGAAAGGAAAGAATTTTTGAGATAAGGATAAAGCTCTTGAGCTAACCCAGGCAGTTAGGCAAAAAGAAGAAGAGAGAGAAAGAAGATTTGCTCTGAGAATTATGGGACTTTATGAAGTGCTTAAACATACGAATTATAGTTTTGTTTTATTTGTTTGTTTAGAGACAGAGTCTTAAGATGTTGCCCTGGGTAGTGTGCCATGGCATCACAGCTCACAACAACCTTGGGCTCTAGCAATTCTCTTGCCTCAGCTCCCAAGTAGCAGTGGCTGCCACAACACCTGACTATTTTTTGGTTGTAGTTGTCATTGTTTTGGGTGGGTCCAGACTGGATTCGAACCCACCAGCTCCAGTGCATGTGGCTGGTGCACAGGCACTGAGACAGAATTATAAGTATTCTTGAAGGAGAAGAAGAACATCCCAAAGGAATGGAAGCCTTACTGGAGGATATCATAAGTGAAAACATCCAAGTATCACTAAAGATTCTGAAACACTCCTTTTAGAGAGATATCATACTCTGGGTCATCTCAACATGAATAGAGCAAGCTCTGTCCAAAGTCAAGATGAAAAAGAAGATTCTGCAAGCAGCCAGGAGTAAGTGTCAACTAATCTACAGGGACAGATACATCATCAGGATGACAGCAGACTTCTCAGTTGAAACTTTTCAAGCCAGAAAAGAAGTGTCATCTACCTTTAACCTACTTAAACAAAACAGGTTTCTGCCCAGAATGCTGTATCCTGCTAAACAAAATTTCAAAATTGATGGAAAAATCAAATATTTTACTGATATGCAAAAATTGAGAAAATGTATCACAACAAGACCAGCTCTACAGGAAATACTTCTACCTACTCTCCACATTGACCATCACAAAGGATCATAAGCAAAATAAACACCCTCAAACTAAAGGACAAACCTAGCTTTCACAATGATACAAAGGATAAAACTAGGCAATGGACTTTCATAAAATAAGATGAATAGAACACCACACTTTTCAATTCTCTCAATAAATATTAATGACTTGAATTCTTCACTGAATGGGCACAGACTGGCTAATTGGATAAAAATGTATAAGCCATCCATATACCATCTCTAGAAAACACACTTGACCTTGAAAGACAAAACAAGACCTAGGGTAAAGAGTTGGAAAACAGTATCTCAGGCAAAAAGAATCCATAAGAAAAAAGGGGTTGCAATCTTATTTTCAGATACAAGTGGATTTAAAGAAACTAAAGTAATGAATGACAAAGATGTTCACTTCATCCTGATCAAGGGAACAATGCATCAAGAGGACATTTCAATTCTAAATATTCATGCACCCAAATTAAATGCTCCCAGATTTATGCAACAGACATTGATTGGTCTGAGTAATATGATATCCTATAACACCATAATATCTGAATACTTTAACACCCTGGTTGAACTGGACAGGTCATATAAATAGAAACTGAACAAAGATACAAGGGACTTAAATGTGATCCAAGAACAAATGGGCTTAGTGGACATACAGAAAACACACAATCCCAAAGCTAAGAAATATACGTTCTTTTCATCAGCCCATGGAACATATTCCAAAAGAGATCATATCCTAGGTCACAAATCAAACCTCAACAAAATTAAAAGAATTGAAATTATACCTTGTGCTTCTCAGATCATAAGACAATGAAGGTGGAACTCAACTTCAACAAAAATTTCCCCCATGCAAAGACATGGAAATTAAACAGCCTTATGCTGAAGGACAGCTGAATTAAGGAAGAGATAAAGGAAAAAATTATTAAACATAACAACAATGAAGCTACAACTTACAAAAACCTGTGGGATACTACAAAAGCAGTCCTAAAAGGGAAATTTATTACATTATATGCCTATATTGGAAATAGAAAAAGAGAGCACATCAATAACCTAATGAATCATCTAAAGGAAGAGGTAAAAGAAGAGTAATCCAACCCTAAACCCAGCAGAAGAAAAGAATAACCAAAATTAAATCATAAATAAATAAAATTGAAAACAAAAGAATAATTTAGAAAAATCAATGGAACAAAAGGTTGGCTCCTTAAAGAGATAAATAAAACCAAGAAACCTTTGGCCAGATTCACTAGAAACAGAAAAGTAAAATCTCTAATAGCCTCAATCAGAAGCAAAAAGGGGGAAATAACAATAGATACTAGTGAAAAGAGATTATCTCTGACTACTACAAGAAATTCTATGCATAGAAATTTGACAATGTGGAGGAAATAGACCAATACCTGGAATCATATCATCTCTCTAGACTTAATCAGGAAAAAATAGATCTCTTGAACAGACCAATATCAAGCAATGAGACTGATGAAACAATAAAAAACCTTCCAGCAAAAAAAAAAAAGTCCCTTGACCAGATGGTTTCCCACCAGAATTATATCACACCTTCAAAGATGCACCTGTACGTATGCTGTAGAACCTATTCCAAACCATTGAGAAGGAAAGAACCTTCCCTAACACGTTCTATGAAGCAAACATTACCCCTGATACCAAAACTAGGAAAGAACTCAACTAAAAAGGAAAACTAAAGACCAATTTTACTGATGAATATTGATGCAAAAATATTCAATAAAATCTTAGCCAATAGATTACAGTTACACGTTAAGAAATTACACATCATGATCCAGTAGGCTTCAAGTAGGATTGCAAGACTGCCTGAACATATGCAAATCTGTAAATGAAATTCACCATATTAATAGAAGTGAAAATAAAGATCATATGATCTCTCAATAGATACAGAAAAATCATTTGATAAAATTCAGTATCCTTTTCTAACAAGAACACTTAAGAATGTAGGTATAGATGGCACATTTCTTAGACTGTTTGAAGCCATTTATGACAGACCCACAGCTAACATCATAGCTGAATGGAATAAAACTGAAAGCTTTTCCACTTAGAACAGGAACCAAACAAGGATTTCCTCTATTCAACCACTACTATTTAGTATAATGCTGGAAGTTCTAGGCAAAGCTATGAGGCAAACGAAGGAAATACAGGTCATCCAAATGGGGGCAGAGAAGGTCACACTCTCGCTGTTCACCAGTGATAGGATCTTATACTTAGAGAACCCTATAGAATCAACCACAAGACTCTTGGAAGTGATCAAGAAATACAGTAACATCTTAGAGTAAAAAATAAATGTCAAAAATTCAGTACCCTTTGTATATGCCAATAGCCAAGTTCAGAAGCTAATTAAAGATACAGTTGCCTTCATGGTAGTTTCAAAGAAAATGAAATACCTAGGAATATCCCTAACAAAAGAGGTGAAAAACCTCTACAAAGAGAATTATGAAACCCTAATAAAAGAAATAACAGAATCTATTAACAAATAGAAGAACATATCATGCATGCTTTTGCCTGGGAAGAATCAACATTGTTAAGACATCTGTACTACCCAAAGAAATCTACAGATTCAAAGCAATTCCCATTAAAATACCATCATACTTTAAAGAAATAGAAAAGTTCTTCATTTTGTCATTTTGTATAGAATCAGAAAAAAATCCATATAGCCAAGGCAATTTTTAATAATAAAAACAAAGTCATCACCATCACTCTCCCAGACTTTAGGTTACATTAAAAGTCTACAGTGATGATCAAAACAGTATGGTATTAGTATAAAAATAGAGACAGAGACATATAGAACCAAATAGAAGACCAAGAGATGAAATCAGTCACTTAAAGCCATCTGATCTTTGATAAACCAAATAAAAGTATATACTGGGGAAAAGAATCCCTATTCAATAAATGATGCTACCAGAGATGCTGGCATGTATGTGGGAAAAGGGAACACTTCTACACTGCTGGTGGGAATATAAACTAATATGTCCCTTTTGGAAAGATGTTTGGAGAACACTTAGAGAACTAAAAATATACCTGCCATTTGATCCTACAATTCCTCTACTAGGTATATATCCAGAAGACCAAAAATCACATTACAACAAAGATATTTGTACCAGAATGTTTATAGCAGCCCAATTCATAATTGCTAAGTCATGGAAGAAGCCCAAGTTCCCATTGATCCACAAATGGATCAATAAATTGTGGTATATGTATACCATGGAATATTATGCAGCCTTAAAGAAATATGAAGACTTTACCTTCTTCATGTTTACATGGATGGAGCTGGAACATATTTTTCTTAGCAAAGTATCTCAAGAATGGAAGAAAAAGTATCCAATGTACTCAGTCCTACTATGAAACCAGCTTATAGTTTTCATTTGAAAGCTGTAGCCCATTTATAGCCCAAGAATATGGGGAAGAGGAGGGAGAGGGGAGGGAAGGGAGGAGAATGGGTGGAGGGAGGGTGATTGGTGGGACCACACTTATGGTCCATCTTACAAGGGTACATGTGAATCTTTCTAAATGTAGAATATAAATGTCTTAACACAATAACTAAGAAAATGCCACAAAGGCTATGTTAACCAGTTTGGTGAAAGTATTTCAAGTTGTATATAAAACCAGCACACTGTACTCCATGATTCCATTAATGTACATAGCTATGATTTAATAAATATATAAATAAATGATGCTAGCAGAACTGGATAATTACAAATAAAGGACTGAAATTAGACCCACACCAATTTTACCACTTACCATTGACCCAAAATGGATAAAAGATTTAAATCTAAGGCATGAAATGATAAAAATCCTAGAAGAAAATATGAAAAGCCCCTTGAGCATGTCAGCCTGGAAAAAGATTTTATGAAGTAGACTTAAGTGGCAATCACAACAATAACAAAAATAAGCAAATAGGACTTAATTAAACTGAAAAACTTTTGGACAGCTAAGGACACAATAGTTAAAGCAAATAGACAACCTTCAGAATGGGAGAAGATATTTGCATGTTACAGATTTGACAAGGGCTTGATAATTAGGATCCATAGACCACTCAAATTAATCAACAAAAAAGAGGAAACAATCCCATCTAGCACTGGACAAAAGATATGAACAGAACCCTCTCTGAGGAAGACAGACAAATGGCTAACAAACATATGAAAACATACTCATCCTTAATCATCAGAGAAATGCAAATCAAAACGAATGTGAGACATCACTTAACCCCAATAAGAATAGGCCACATTACAAAGTCTCAGAGTTGCAGATGCTGGCATGACTGTGGAGAGAGGGAGAGACAATTTCACACTGTTGCTGGGACTACAAACTCATACAGCCTCTTTGGAAAGAAGTATGGAAAATCCTCAAAACACTCAAATCAGACTTTCCATTTAACCCCGTAATCACCTACCCAGAAGAAAAAAAAATCATTTTATCATAAAGACATTTGCACTATAATGTTTATTGGAGCTCAGTTTACAATCATGAACGTGCAGAAACATCCTAAATGCCCATCAATTCAGGAATGTATTAACAAGCTGTGGTACATATATACCAGGGAATACTATTCAGCCATAAGAAAAGGTGGTGGCTTTACATCTTTTATATTAACCTAGATAGATATGAAACACATTCTTCTTAGTAAAGTATCACAAGAATGGAAAAGCAAATATTTAATTTTACTCAATTTTATTATGAAGCCAGTAGATGATCAAATACACACCCGCATAAAAGAAAAACTTAATTCTATTCAAGTTGAGGGTGAACAAGGGAGATGGAAGAGGAGGGGGGAATTGGTGTACTCCCATTTAAAAGGCATAAGGTAGGGATGCATGGCACACCTTTTGGGGGTGGGACACAACTACAAGAGGGACTCTACCTAAAAAATTCAAAAATTGTGACCTGGTTGTTTGTACCCATATAATAAACTAAAATTTAAAAACAAATTAAAAAATAAAAAACATTTTTAAAGGTACTGAGAGTGAATATAATATGGACACTACATTATATTTAAACACAGTATTTGTTGAATGCATGCTAGATAACAGGTGACTATTTTTAAAAAGCCATTACTATCCGTATTTTACAGATGAAGAGAATGGAGCTTAGACTGATTGGTTCACTTATTTAGGATGATGAAGATAAAAATTAAGAGAGACATAGATTAAGCCCAAGTATTCCAATGTTGTATCCTATATTCAATTTCTTAAACTTGTTGGGAAGTTTTACAATAGAAAAATGTATTCAGGATGATAATACTAAACATCTATTGCTCTTTTTCTTACCCCTTTATTAAATGCCATTATTTTTAACATTTTCTTCTGCTTAGTAATTTCTTAATTGCTCTCTATTTCACACCTTTATTTAAAGATCAAGTTATTAAAATCAACATAACAAAGGGACTTCTGGTATTAAAGTGACCTCTTCTTTCAGATGATAATCCCAAAGCAACAAGAAGCATAAATAATAGAATGCAAAGTCATTTTTTTGGCAAAAACTAAGAAACATCTCTAATCCCAAACTGCTGTACATGATTAAGAGATATGTGGTATTAGCCCGTGAAAATAAGCCTCCAGCAAATCTTAAACATGTCAGGAAAACACAATCACCAAAACAGATGGTGTACTACAAAAAAGCAAAAAAACAATAACAAAACCTTTGGGGTAGAAAAAATAAGAACGAGATGCCCAGGTTACAAAGAGTAGCAGAGAGTAAGCAAAGAAACAGACAGACATACTATTTTGCAAGAAGCAGCCTGCAATCATAATTGCAGAAAAAGTCCAAAAGATGAAGAATTTTTTTTAAAAAATGTATAAAGACTAAAACAACTATCACACACAAACACATGCATATGCACACACTCACATGAGAGAGAAGGGGAGAGAAAGAGAGACCTTTACATATGAATAACTTTGCTATGAAATAGAGAAACTCTTATCAGTCTGGAAAGGAGTTTGGTCCCTTTCCTATAAGTTTCCTACACATACAATCTAAGAACTCAAGAACTCATTTCATTCAAAAGGAAGTAATATTCAAAAAGAACCAAATATTCTTTAAGAAAAACAGGAAGGCTCAGACAAAGATGGCTTTTCTCTCCTCACAAAATGATACATAAATAGAAATTCATTAGAAAATGTTGTGAATGGGCAGAGGAAAATCATGACTAAGTTTACTGCTGTGAATTAAAGGGTGTTAAAAAATACCAAAGAATCCAAAAGAGATATAAGAGCTTAGGTATGGTAAGATGAGATAACAGAAGGAAGCAAAATATGAGAGGTCAGAGCCAAGAAAATATAGAAAGGAAATACAAAAACAGTAAAGTAATGAAAACCACATTATACGAACATCACACACAAAAAAGAATGGAATCTTATGAAAACAGTAAAGAATAAGGAAGATAAGATCTCAAAAGGATAACATATTAAATGGAATTAGTTATGTAGCTTACAGAAAAAAATTATACTATTGACAAGCAGACTGAAGAGAACATTGATATGTATGATCAGTATTCCTGAAGAAGAGAACAAAACACAAGAAAGAAAATCAAGATATACTTCAAGAAAACTTTCAGGAAAAAAAAATATTGAATCTACAGATTAAAATAGTCCATTCTGTATGAGAAAATGAATATGCTATAGGAAAACTAATAAGAACATATCTCAGTAATGCTATTATGTTTCAAAAATAAAGAACTTCTGACATTCAAATAAAAATATTATTTATAAAAATCAACATACAAAATGATCTCAGTTTTCTCTATGTCAATTTTCAAGAATACAGTACATGTGTAGTGACACTAGGCTTGAAAAATCCTCTGGGAAGAATTTGAATAATTCAAGTGTAAAGACAAAAAATAGTATTTTGTCTTTCAGGTAACCAAAGAATATCAGTTATAAGAAGCTCTTTTTGGAAAAGCTATTGGAGTAGAAAACCTAAGTAATTTGAGACATTAATTCAAAACCACAACAAAATGTCTGACAATAATCATGGAATTCAGGTAGCGATAGCCCGTGAGTAAAATAATTGCAGTAATTATAAATATAAAATATAAGTTTTATGAACTAGAATATATAAATAATATGAAAGTATATACATGCAGTAAATGTTAAAATATATGATATAAGAGCCACAAAAGAAAATTAGAGGAATAAGCCTAAAGAAAAAGCTTACTAAATACTGCCTACTCCTTTAATAAAAGGAGAATTCCATATATTATATAAAGTTATAATAATGAAGATAATAAATAAGAGAACTTTAAACAGAATATAACCCTAAATAATCATCAAAAAGAACACAGATAAATTGATTTAAAGATTCAATAAAAAAGAAGGAATATTATAAGATTTAGTTGCAGAGTGGACTATAAACAACTATTTTTTAAAGCTATTAATATAAATGGGATAAACTCATATATTGACTAGAAAAAAGCTAAAATTAAATTATAAAAATTCATCTATATACCATGTACCCCAAAAACACATAAAGTAAAATGATACAGAAAAATAAAGGCATTCAAGAAAAATGTGAATCATATTCTAATAAAAAACAATGTCAAATCCAGAAAGCAAGACAAAAAGAACTCTCTATAATGATAGCAGCTTCAATCAACAATGATTATCTAAGTAGCTATTTGCAAAATAACACATATCAAAATTGATCAAAAAAAATCTTGAATTCATAAAAGGAGAAAAGGAGGGTATCCATTCCAAAGATGGATAAAAGACTAAAATGTAAGGTATGAAACTATAAGAATGCTAGAAGAAAATGATAGAAAACTCTTCTAGATATTGGCCTAGACAGAGAATTTATAAAGAAGACCCCAATGGCAGTCAAAGGAACAACAAAAATAAATAAATTGCACTTGATTCAATTAAAAAGTTTCCGCACAGCTAAGGAAATAATTGACAGAGCAAATGGACAACCTACAGAATGGGAGAAAAATGTTCACAGCTTTACATCTGATAAAGGGCTAACAACAAAAATATAAAAAGAACTCAAGCAAATCAGCAAGAAAAAGAAAACCAAATAATCCCATTAAAAACTGGGCAGAAAAAAAAATGAACAGAAGCTTTGTGCAAGAAGACAGAAAAAAATTTCAACATCACTGATCATCATGGAAATTCAAATTATAACCAGAATTGTATATAACTTTACCCCAGCTAGAATGACTTTTATTAAAAAGTTCAAAAATAATAGAGGCTGGTGTAGATGCAGAAAGAAACACTTATACACTGTTGGTGAGACTGTAAATTGTACAACCTCAATGGAAAACAGCATGGAGACTCCTGAAAGAACTATAAGTAGAGCTACCATTTGATCCAGCAATCCCATTACTGGGTATTGACCCAAAGGAAAAGAAGTCATTTTATCAAAGAGATACCTGCACTTGAACATTTATTGCAGCATAATTCACAATTGCAAAGATGTGAATCAACCCAAATGACCATAAATTCATGAGTGGATTAACAGAATGTGGTATATGTATGCCATGGAGTACTACTCAGTCATGAAGAAGGATGAATTGAGGCCTTTTGTTGCAAGTTGGATGGAACAGGACACCATGATTCTAAGTGAAATATCTAAAGAATGGAAAAGCAAACACCACATGTGCTCTACTAAATTGGTACTAATCTATGAGCACACATGCACACAGGGGAAATAAAACTCAGTGGAAATCAAGTAGGGAGGAGGGGAGAGAAGGGCATGGGGAAAATCTTACTTAACGTGTACAGGCAACACTACCTGGGTGATATTCATACTTAGAACCCTGACTCAAGCATAACAAACTTAATACATGTGACCAAAAACATTTATAGCCCTGTAACATTTTAAAATTATAAAAGAAGAAGAAATCACAAAAGTGACATATGTGTAAGCCTAGGACCAAGGGTATACAGGAATCACTGGTAGACAGAATCACTCATTAATTGTAATGAGATAGCTCTGATTGCAATATGTTCTTAATTTTCATCTTAAAAAACATACTATAAAAATTTTTTAAAAGAAAAACAGTTGGTAAAGGGCATGAATATGCTCATAGAAGAAAAAATACAAAACTTTTAGATACATGAAAAGAAGCTCAAACTCGCAACAAAAGAAATAAAAATTAAAACTAAAATGAGATACTATTCAGTTGGTAAGCATAAAAAATATTCTAAAATTCATTATTTTTCAGGGGACAGATAGTAGGAAAACGCTCCTGTTTTGCTGGAAGAGATTTAAATTAGCACAAAGACTATTTAAAACAATCTATTAAAAAATGTTTTTGGAAAGCTCTTTTTGATAAAGCTACTATAGTAAAAAAAAAAAAAAAAAACCTAGTTAGAAAGACATAATACGAATGAATAAATTTCTAAACTTAAATGGTTAAATAGTGCTGAAATAAATTAAAGAAAACCTACCTAAAAAATGAAAAGACATGAAAAGACATGATGTTCATGATCAGTAAAAGGAGATAGATTTATACAATCTGAACAGAAACTTAGAATATTGATGTTCATAGATTAGAAAATTCAGTATTATTAAGATGTTATGGCCAGGTGGGCGCAATGGCTCATGCCTGTAATCTTGGCACTCAGGGAGGCCCAGGTAGGATGATTACTTAAGGCTAGGCACTTGAGACAAGCTTACTTAAGCCAAGTGAGATCCCCATTTCTACAAAAACTATAAAAAAATTAGCTGGGTGTGGTGGTATTCACCTGTAGTTCCAGCTACTCGAGAGGCTAAGACAGGAGAATTGCTTATGCCCAGGAGTTTAAGTTTGCAGTGAGCTATGATGATGCTACTGTACT
>CAUYQV010018691.1:0-10753 GCA_963574575.1 Galagoides demidoff
ACCCTAGTCCAGAGGCATGGGAACTTAAAGAACAAGAGCAAGTGAAAGGAAAATTAGGGCAAGGAAGCAGATAAATCACTAATGAGGAAGAACCAGCAAAAAAATCCTGGCAATATGAAAAACCAGTCCAGAGCAACCCCCCCCAAGGGATGGTGAGGTAGCTATTGCAGAGGATTCCTTCTATAAAGAAATGTTAGAAATGATAGAAAGAGAATTTAGAATACAGATGAAGGAAATGATGGAAAATAACCAAAAGAAAATCCAAAAACAGAATCAAATAAGAGATAAATGATATGAAGAATATAGAAAGGATATAGCAGAGAAGGTATTGAAGCAGTCAATTAAGGAACTTAAAGATGCAATAGAAAGTATCAACAGGCTCGGCACCTGTGGCTCAATCGACTAAGGCGCCAGCCACTTACACCCAAGGTGGCGGGTTCAAATCCCCAGCCCGGGCCCACCAAACAACAATGATGGCTGCAACCAAAAAATGGCTGGGCGTTGTGGCAGGCGCCTGTGGTCCCAGCTACTTGGGAGGCGAAGGCAGGAGACTCGCTTGAGCCCAGGAGTTGGAGGTTGCTATAAGCTGTGATGCCATGGCACTCTACCCAGGGGGATAGCTTGAGGCTCCATCTCAAAAAAAAAAAAAAAAAAAGAAAGTATCAACAGATTAGACCATGCAGAAGAAAAAATCCCAGAGGTAGAGGACAAAGCTCTTGAGATATCTCACATAGTTAAAGAGGCAGAAAAGAAGAGAGAGAAAGCAGAACATTCAGTGTCTGAATTGTGGGACTATATGAAGTGTTCAAACATACGAGTTACAGGTATCCCAGAAGGGGAAGAAGAATGCCCCAGGGGAATGGAAGCCATACTTGAGAATATTATAAATGAAAATTTCCCAAATATCACCAAAGATTCTAACACACTCCTTTGAGAGGGACATGGGACCCCAAGTCGCCTCAACTCTAACCGAGCTTCTCCAAGACACATTGTGATGAACCTGTGCAAAGTCAAGACAAAAGAGAAGATTCTTCAAGCTGCCAGGAGTAAGAACCAGTTGACCTACACGGGTAAATCCATCAGGGTGACTGCAGACTTCTCTAATGAAACTTTCCAAGCCAGAAGACAATGGTCATCTACCTTTAATCTACTTAAAAAGAACAATTTCCAGCCCAGAATTCTATATCCTGCTAAGCTTAGCTTTAAAATTGACAGAGAAATCAAATAATTTACTGATATACAAACATTGAGGAAATTCACCTCAACAAGACCAGCACTACAGGAAATACTTCAACCTGTTCAACACACTGACCATCACAATGGATCAACAGCAAAGTAAGAACTCAGAAATTAAAGGACAGAACCTAACTTCCACCATGATGCAAAAGATAAAACTAAGCAATGGACTCTCACAAAATAAGATGAATAGAACACTACCACACTTATCAATTATCTCAATAAATGTCAATTGCTTGAATTCCCCACTAAAGAGGCATAGATTGGCTGACTGGATTAAAAAACACAAGCCATCCATTTGCTGTCTGTAGGAAACACACCTAGCTTTAAAAGATAAATTAAAACTCTGAGTTAAGGGTTGGAAGACAATTTTTCAGGCAAACGGAATTCAGAAGAAAAGAGGAGTTGCAATCTTATTTTCAGATGCATGTGGATTTAAAACAACTAAAGTCAAAAAAGACAAAGATGGTCACTTTATACTGGTCAAGGGAAAAATTCAACAAGAAGACATTTCAATTCTAAATATTTATGCACCCAACTTAAATGCTCCCAGATTTTTGAAACAGACATTAATTACTCAGTCTGACCAGTATGATATCCTATAGTACCATAATAACTTTAATACTCCACTTACAGGGCTGGACAGATCCTCTAAACAGAAATTAAACAAAGATATAAGGGATTTAAAGGAGACCCTAGAGCAACTGTGCTTGATAGTTGCATATAGAGCACTCCATCCCAAAGATAAAGAATATACATTCTTCTCATTGCCCCATAGAACATTCTCCAAAATTGATCATATCCTAGGACACAAAACAAACCTCAACAGAATCAAAGAAATGAAATTTTACCTTGTATCTTCTCAGACCATAAGGCACTAAACATGGAACTCAACTCCAACAAAAACCTTCAACCCCACACAAAGGCATGGAAATTAAACAACCTTCTGTTGCGTAACAGTTGGGTGTAGGAAGAAATAAAAGAGGAAATCATTAACTACCTTGAGCACAACAATAAAGACACAACCTACCAAAAACTGTGGGATACTGCAAAAGCAGTTTTGAGAGGAAAATTTATTGCTTTAGATGCCTACATTCAAAAAACAGAAAGAGAAAACATCAACAAACTCACAATCCATCTTATGGAATTGAAAAAGAACAATCTAAGCCTAAACCCAGCAGAAGAAAAGAAATACCCAAAATTAAATCAGAGATCAATGAAATTGAAAACAAAAGAATCATTCAGAAAATTAATGAAACAAGGAGTTGGTTTTTTGAAAAAATAAATAAAATAGATAAACCTTTGGCCAAACTAGAAATAGAAAAGTAAAATCTCTAGTAACCTCAATCAGAAATGATAAAGGGAAAATGACAACTGACACCACAGAGATACAAGAGATCATCTCTGAATACTACCAGAAACTCTATGCTCTGAAATTTGACAATGTGAAGGAAATTGATCAATATTTGGAATCACACTCTCCCTAGACTTAGACAGGAAGAAATAGAGCTCCTGAAAAGGCCAATTTCAAGCACGGAGATTAAAGAAACAATAAAAAATCTTCCAACCAGAAAATGCCCTGGTCCAGATGGCTTTACACCAGAATTCTATCAACCTTCAAGGAAGAGCTTATTCCCATACTCCAGAAATTATTCCAAAACATTGAGGAGGAAGGAATCTTCCCCAACATGTTCTATGAAGCAAACATCACCCTGATACCAAAACCAGGAAAAGACCCAACTAAAAACAAGAACTTCAGACCAATTTCACTAATGAATACAGATGCAAAAATTCTGAACAAAATCCTAACCAACAGATTACAGCTTATCATCAAAAAAATCATACATCATGATTAAGTAGGTTTCATCCCAGGGATGCAAGGTTGGTTTAATATATGCAAGTCTATAAACGTTATTCACCATATCAACAAAAGTAAAACCAAAGACTATACGATCCTCTCAACAGATGCAGAAAAAGCATTGGATAAAATCCAGCATCCTTTTCTAATCAGAACACTGAAGAGTATAGGAATACGTGGCATATTTCTGAAACTGATTGAAGCTATCTATGACAAACCCACAGCTAATATTTTACTGAATGGAGTAAAACTGAAAGTTTTTTCACTTAGAACTGGAACAAGACAAGGTTGTCCTCTGTCACCATTACTATTCAACACAGTGCTGGAAGTTCTAGCCAATACAATTAGGCAAGATAAGGAAATGAAGGGCATCCAAATGGCAGCAGAGGAGGTCAAACTCTCCCTTTTTGCTGACAATATGATCTTAAACTTAGAGAACCCCAAAGACTCAACCACAAGACTCCTGGAAGTCATCAAAAAATTTCGTAATGTCTCAGGATATAAAATCAATGTCCACAAGTCAGTTGCCTTTGTATACACCAATAACAGCCAAGATGAGAGGCTAATTAAGGACATAACTCCTTTCACCATAACTTTAAAAGAAAATGAAATACCTAGGAATATACCTAACAAACTTCTATAAAGAAAATTATGAAACTCTAAGAAAGGAAATAACATAGGGTATTAACAAATATAAGAACATACCATGCTCATGGCTGGGAAGAATCAACATTGTTAAAATGTCTATACTTCCCAAAGCAATCTACCTATTCAATGCTGTCCCTATTAAAATACCAACATCATACTTTCAAGATTTGGAAAAAATGATTCTGCGTTTTGTATGGAACCAAAAAAAGACCCTGTATAGCTAAGGCAATTCTTAGTAATAAAAACAAAGCGGGAGCAGGGTGGGGATCATCATATCAGATTTAGGCTGTACTACAAAGCCATAGTGGTCAAGACAGCATGGTACTGTCACAAAATAGAGACATGTGGAATTGAATAGAAAACCAGGAAATTAAACTAACATCATACAACCATCTTATCTTCGATAAACCAAACAAGAGCCTACCTTGGGGGAAAGATTCCCTATTCAATAAATGGTGCTAGGAGAACTGGATATCCACATGTAAAAGACTGAAACTGAACCCGCACCTTTCTCCACTCATAAAAATTGATTCAAGATGGATAAAGGACTTAAATTAAGACATGAAACAATAAAAATCCTCAAAGAAATACAGGAAAAACACTGGAAGATATCGGCCTGGGGAAAGACTTTATGAAGAAGACTACCACGGCAAGTGCAACAACAAAAATAAACAAATGGGACTCAAGGGATCTTCTAGCCTTAGCCTCCTGAGTAGCTGGGACCACAGGCACCCACCAGTACGCTTGGCTAGTTTTTCCATTTTTAGTAGGAGCAGGGTCTCGCCTTGCTTGGGTTGATCTCGAACTCCTGAGCTCAAGTAATCCACCCTCCTTGGCCTTCCAGAGTGCTAGGATTGCATGTGTAAGCCACCGCACCAGGCCACAAAGTTGATGAATATTTTAGGTAAAGATTAAATACTATACTGAAAGTGAAAAACAGTATAGCATTTGGAAAATCTTAAGTACCACTTCTACTGAATTTGTAATGTTTCACACTATGGTAAAGTAAAAAAATTCTTAAATTGAACCATCATAAGTTGGGGATATATATTGTTTTAAAACTTTTATAGTACACATGAATGATATAATATTACTTGATAAAGATTTATGCTATAAACTCTAAAACAAGCACTTATTAAACAATATAGCTTGTAAACTAAGGAGATAAAATGGAATCTTTAAAAAAGATACCCACTTAATCCAGAAGAGGGGGGAAAAAAAGAATAAGGCAGCAAAGAATAAAGAATACAAAATAAATCACAAGGTAGCAGATTTAAGCCTAACCAGGTAAATAACTACACTAAACACAAATGTGCCTAATGGAACTAAAAAGAGAGAAACTAACTGCAATGCGTTAGAAAGCATCCATTTTAAAACATCACTGCAACTGGGAGAGATTCAGTTCAAATCAGTAACAAGTGAATACAAAATGTCCATAGTTAAGTCTGAAATGAAAGGGTAGATCAGGCTGGGCCCCTGGAACTCTACAAATTAACTAGCTATGGTCCCATATTGAGAAAAAAGTAGCCAGCAGGTGGCTCGTGACTGTAATCCTAACATTCTGAGAGGCCAAGGCAGGAGGATCCCTTGGAACTCAGGAGTTCCAGACTAGCCTGAGCAGAGTGAGACCTGTCTCTACTAAAAATAGAAAAATCATACAAGCGAGGTGATAGGTGCCAGCTACTTGGGAGTCTAAGGCAGGAGTCTGAGGTTGCTGTGCGCTAGGCTGACACCATGGCACTCTGGCTTGGGGCAACAGAGTGAGACTCTGTCTCAGAAAAAGAGAGTGAGATGGCGAGAGAGAAAGAGAGAAAAAGAGAGAGAGAGAGAACAAGCACTCCAATAATGGATTTTAAATAGTAGGACAAGGATAAAAGAGACAAAGGAAAAAGAAGGCCATATAAAAATGAAAAAAGGGAAAATAAATTTTTAGAAAAATGAGAACAGGGAATAAAACCAGAAAGACTCAGAAAACAAGTTCCCATAGTTCTGCACATTCCATGCAATATGGAGGGCGGTGCCTATGGTTCAGTGGGTAGGGCACTAGCCCCATATACCGAGTGTGGTAGGTTCAAACCTGGCCCTGGGCTGAAATGCAACAAAAAAATAGCGGGGCGTTGTGGCAGGTGCCTGTAGTCCCAGCTACTCGGGAGGCTGAGGCAAGAGAATCACCTAAGCCCAGGAGTTGGAGGTTGCTGTGAGCAGTGTGATGCCATGGCACTCTACTCAGGGCAATAAAGTGAGATTCTATCTCTACAAAAAAAAAAAAGAAAGAAAGAAAGAAAAAGAAAAACTATATGGAGCCATATCTCCTTCTAAAAGTTCAAAAAAACTAAATTCAAATAAAAATTAACAACAGGAAAGGTGCTAAAATCAAACCTTGTCAAGGTTTTATTTTAAGAAGTATTATAAAAAGAAGAGTACAGTATCAGAATAACTCCCCACAAATAAAAGCATATTACAAACACACCCCCCTAACTATTACCTGCTATTTCAAAATGTGCTAACAGGTATTAAGAACACCACAGAAGCAGCTGCACAGGGTGGCTCATGCGGGTACTCCTAGCACTCTGGGAGGCCTGGACTGGAGAACTGCTTGAGGTCACAGGAGTTTGAGATCAGCCTGATGCATGAGTGAGACCCTGGCTCTACTAAAAATAGAAAAATTAGCCAGGCATCATTGAATGTGCCTGTAAGTCCCAGCTACTCAGGAGTTTGAGGTTGCTGTGAGCTATGATAACACCAGGGCGCTCTACCCACAGGGCAACATAGTGAAACTGTCTCAAAAACAAAAAAAAGGAGTTAGAAAAACTCAGTAAAGCAAAACTAAACTACAAGGAACTTAAGAATGAATAACAAGAAAAACATAATGCTTTTAGAAAAACAGGAATTTTTTTTTAAAAATTACAATTAAACAGTTTAAGAATTTGAAGTCAATCACTTTCTTACATACCAGCCATGAGCAATGGAATTTAAAATGAAAGTTATAACACCATTTACATTAGCAACAAAAAAGGTATATAAATCTAATAATATATGTATAAGTTCTATAGGAAAAAAATTACAAAACTCTGATGAAATAAATCAAAGAACTAAATAAACAGAAAGCTATTCCATGTTCATGGATCAGAAGATTCAATATTGCCAAGATGATCTTCCTAATTCTACCAATTTTTGATTCTACCAATCAAAATTCTCATTTAAATTAAGAACTTGTGCTTTGTGAAAGACACAAAAATGAAAAGCCACAAACTGAGGAAAAAATATTTGCAAAAAGATACATCTGACAAAATGACTGTTACTCAAAATATAAAAAGAATTCTTAAAATCCAACAAGAATAAAACAAATAAACAAAACTTAGGCAAAAGCTTTGAACAGACATCTCACAAAAAAAGATATACCAATGGAGAATAAGCACATGAAAAACATGTTCAATATCTTATGTCATTAGAGAATTGCAAATTAAAACACAATACACACCTAACAGGATGGCAAATATTCAAACCAATGACCACACCAAATCATGAAGAGAATGTGGAACAGGAACTCCTATTCATTGCTAGTAGTGTGCAAAATGGTATTACCACTTTAGAAGATAATTCAACTGTTTCTGGCAAAACTAAATATACTCTTCCCATGTGATCCAGAAATCATGGCTCTTGTGATATTTATCCAAAGGAGCTGAAAACTTACATCTACACAAAAAACCTGCAAATAGATGTTTACAGCAGGTTTACTCAAAATTGTCAAAATTTGGAAGCAAACAAGACACCCTCTAGTGGGTAAATGGGTAAATAAACTGTGGTACATCCAGACAACAGAGTATGGAGAAGCCTTAAGTGTATACTACTAAGTGAAAGAAGCCAATTTGAAAAGGCTACACACTGTCAGATTCCAACTATGTTAACACTATAGAAAAGGCAAAACTATGGAAACAGCAAAAACATCAGTGGGATGAGGGGCAGGCAGAATGAACAGGGACTTTTAGGGTCCTGAAACTATTTTGTAGGATACTATAATGGAGGATAAATGCCATTATCATATGTTAAAATCCTTGGAATATATAACACCAAAAGTGAACACCAATGTAAACTACGGATTTGAGGTGATGATGTCAATGTAATTTCATTAATAATAACAAATGCACCACCCTGGTGGGGGATGTTGATAGTGTGGGAGGCCCTGTGTGCGGGGGGGGTGGAGGGGGTGCGGGGGTGGGGGGCAGTTGGCCAGTATACAGTAACGCTTCATACTTTCCACTTGATTATGCTTTGAATGTAAAACTGCTCTAAAAAATGAAAGTGTACCTAAAAAAACAACAAACAACATGATCTGTGGTTGCCCAGGGCTGGGCTTGGGAGGAGGATCTGACTAGAGGGAAGTTTTTTAAGGTAATGAAGCTGTTCTATATTGTAATTGCAATGGGAGTTACACAATTACGCATTTATAAAGAACTGTAAAGCAGTAAGAGTGAACTTTACTGTATTTTATACCTTTTTTTTGAAGAAAATCTTTTTATAAAACATTCAAGAGAGTGAGGAATATGCAACAGACAGAAAATAGACCTGTCTAAAGGAAACCAAAGCAAGGGATCAGAACAAATACTAAAAATTATAATTTGAGGAAACTTACATGGGGGAAAAAAAATCAAATGACACAATAAAAGAACACACTGATATGCCTGAGAATATCAACATAGAAAAACTAAAACCAAGGTATACTCTAGTAAAATTAACTGATTTTAGGGGAGAAGACATCCTTTGGGCATCTACGCAAAAAGCACAAGAAAATTAGATTGTTGTCAGATGTATAGCAAGGTTTTATGCCAAGCAAAAAAAGAAATTTTTCCAGCCACATAACCTAAGATGGCAGGTTCGAATCCCCAGCCTGGGACTGCCAAACAACAATGATGGCTGCAACCAAAAAAAAAAAAAAAAAATAGCCGGGCACTGTGGTCCCAGCTACTTGGGAGGCAGAGGCAGGTTACTCACTTGAGCCCAGGAACTGGAGGTTGCTGTGAGCTGTGATGCTGCAGCACTCTACCCAGGGGGATAGCTTGAGGCTCTGTCTCAAAAAAAAAAAAAAAAAAAAAAGAAAAGAAATTTTTTGGGGGGGGGCTTGGGGGGAAGGCTGAGGCACATGGATTGCCTGAGCACAGGATCAAGACCAGCCTGAAGCAAGAGTGACACCCCATCTCTACTTAAAATAGAAAAACTAGGCAGGTGTAGTGGTAGGCACTGCAGTCCCAGCTACTCAGGAGGCTGAGGAAAGAAGATTACCTGAGCACAAAAGTTTGAAGTTGTGTGAGCTATGACTCCACCCAGGGCAATGGAGTGAAACTCTGTCTCCAAAAAAAAATTAAATTAACAAACAAATAAATAAAAATAAATTTTAGGGTATATCTTAAGATAACTTAAGAAACGAGAATGTGTAAGCCAAGGATTTTACATTCAGCAAAACTGACTTTCAAATATAATGAAGACAAACTGTTACCAACACACAAGACTAGTGACTCATCTAAAGAACAAGCTGCCAGATAACAAAAATGATTAGAGAGACATATGAATTAGTAGGGGGCATTTAATACGTACCAACTTGCAAAAAGTCTAAACAGGGAGTTTTGCAGGTTAAATGGGAAAACTCATAGTTTGTTATGGCCACATAACTCTTACAATATAGACCAGTGGTTCAAACCTTCCTAATGCCACGAACCTTTAATACAGTTCCTATGGGTCATGACCCACAGGTTGAGAACTGCTGATATAGACAAAGTCCAACTACTTTAAGGGGGGTAGCTAGTTTTACCTGCTCTCAGTAATCATATTTCTGGTAGTATTAGTATTGTTATTCTAAGACTATTAGATGTATAATATGGGATAAAATAAATAAGTATATATATTTAAATTCTATCATATCCCCAAGAACCAAGATTCTCAGTATTAAAGGAGAAACAGATGTAATTATAAAAGAAGTTGACTAAAAACCCTGTCATCCTCAATTCAATCCTTGAATTGAAAGAATTAGTACATTTTCCTAAGATATTTTAACTTTTAAGCATACACAAAAACATATTTTATATCTCTAAAGATATTTTGTCATGTATCATATAAATATATATCACATCTTTTATTCACAAATATGGCTCTATACATAAATTTCCTAGTTCTACTGAAAGACCTAGAAACAATGATCAACCCTATAGTAACGAGGATCCCTGGTATGTGGTTTTATGGTTTAGAAATAACATTTCCAACTTAAGAAAAAAGAAAAGACTTCTTGGAAAAAAATGGTGTATTCTAGCTTTGATGAAAAAATAAACAAGATGAGCCAAGAAAACCTTGTCATACCAGACAGCAAGGAAATTATGAAAACCAACTGGAGTTATGTCAATACATTAGTCAACTAAAGAAGCTTTCTCTTAGACAACAACAGGATAATTTATGGAGCTAATTGAAACTCACCAAATAGGTATGAAATCCAAACATTTAAATGTACTAATTAAAAACAATTTTTTGACACAGTCTCTTTCGGTAGAATAGAGTGCCACGCATCACAGCCCACAGCAACCTCAAACTCTTAAGGCATAAGTGATTCTCTTGCCTCAGCTTCCCAAGTAGCTGAGATTACAGATGCCCGCCACAACGCCTGGCTATTATTTTAAAGATGGAGTATTGCTCTAGCTCAGGCTGGTCTTGAACCTGTGAGCTCAGGCAATCCACCTGCCTTGGCCTCCCAGAGTGCTAGGATTACAGGTGTGAGCCAACATGCCTAGCATAATGGTATTTTTAAAAACCCTAATTGGGGCTCGGCGCCTATGGCTCAATTGGCTAAGGCGCCAGCCACCTACACCTAAGGTGGTGGGTTCGAACCCCCAGCCCGGGCCCGCCAAACAACAATGATGGCTGCAACCAAAAAATGGCCGGGCGTTGTGGCGGGCACCTGTGGTCCCAGCTACTTGGGAGGCGGAGGCAGGAGACTCGCTTGAGCCCAGGAGTTGGAGGTTGCTATGA